>JAUCMT010000053.1:3702911-3722115 GCA_032357475.1 Enteromius thamalakanensis
ACGCACATTTCCAGGATTGTCCGTACGCAATGTTTTAGTAATAATTCTACGCATGTCTTTGTACATGAGGCCCCTGGATGATGGTTTCTAACATGCCTAGTAAGAGCTTGATTAGCTGCTTCAGGTGTGTTTAATTCAGGTTGGAGCTAAACTTTGCTGGACACTAGCCCTCCAGGACAGAGTTTGGACAACCCTGGTCTAAACAGGGCCCTGCAGAGTTGGACCTCATGGACCTGATTAGTTGGATCAGGTGTGTTTAATTAGTGTTGCATCTAAACATCTAAAACTGAGTTTGACACCTCTTGTCTAGGTTCTACAATCTCTTTCTTTTACTTTTAATTCGATTTTAAGTTCTAAAGGTTCTACACATTCCAAGTTCTTCCTTTTTAGTTTCTTTTGCAAGTTCTCCAAGTTCTAAATGTTTTACTTTCTCATTGTTTTCTTGTAATTTCTCTTTGTTCCTTAAGTTCTGAAATTCTATAGATCCCCAATTTCTTGGTTCAAGCATTCTTAAACTGTCCAAATCAGCCAAAGTTCTAAATCTTAAAGCTCCCATAATTCAGCAGTTTTCAGAAAAGAATGCATGTGTGGTTTGCACTGATATTACAGTATAAAGGAGGTCTGGAGTTTTGCTACATGTTTCTGATATCAGCAGCTCAATGTGGGTTCTGTCTGAAGGCGACGTCATGCTTTAGGTATGCTGGAATGTGCCTGATCCATGAGAGTTTGGGTGTTGTGGATGAATGAGCAGGTTTGTAACCTTGAATGTGGTTTGGATTAGCTCAATGCGTGAGATTTTTAAAAGGAGTCTCATAAGTATGCAGTAGAAATTAACTTTTATCACAGCTTGTGATGACTGTTCTCATGACCTTGAGATGTTTCTTAAAGTTTCTGCCCAGTTTCTTCCCCCTTCCTCCTTATTTCAGTACTACATAACTCCCTGTCTCTGAATACAATGGCCAATTGTTCTTGAAGAAGAGAGTCAGGAATACAAAAACAATGTGCATCTTAAAGAGGGATTGAAGGAGACAGTAAATTACACAATCCAAAGACATGACTGGAGGGGGCAGTAATTTATGCAAAGAAAAGATTGGAGGGGATGGTAATTTTATGCAAACTACCTACACATTATAAAAGGCAGCAGTACATTTGGTGCATGTTTATGCAAAACATAAAAAAAGGAGGCAAAAGTTATGCACTTACTCTGCAAGCCAGCACACTCAAAGTTCTCTCGTGAATATTCATGATGGGGTAGTTCTTCCCTTTATAGCGGTTCACTTCCTATAAACAATAAAACAAATACAATTCATTAACATTTACTAAACTTTATTACATGCCACCATGTTTTACACGCAAGTCAATAATACACTTACAGACTGACTAAGATACACTAAGTTTTCGGTATATTATTAACCAATGGTCTAGAATTTGGTAATTTTAAATCTATTCACAATTCTAACGAGTCACTTATGTCTTGTAGTAGTAATACAATGTACCACAGTTTCACTCTAGTAACTATATCTGTGATGTGTATGGCATTTTTATTTTAGGGAACTTTAACACATGTTTCCCCTGAGGCGAAGAAGTTCAAAAACAGGTTTGCATATCGTCATGCAGAGGTTGTGACTTTGAACTTCCTTTTTTCTGGTTCACACAATGTTTTCTGTCTGATCAAAGTTCATCACAGGAATTAAAAACAGCTTGTTATAGCAAATTCTGCTCTTTCGACGAGCACCATGAGGGAGGAGAGGTCTTGTTTTTATGAAACGCACCTGGTCAAAGTGCAGTCCGACGATGACGTAAGGTTTCTCTGCTTGTTTGTGAACAGTCTCGAGGAAATCCACGTGACCGATATCTATACGGGTCATGAAGTCAAGACCAAAATAAAAACACAACAGGAGTTCCCAAACATTAAACTGAAATTTTCAGGACTTTTCCTAGCTTGCTGGTTGACTTCGAAAGTTTCTAAAAGGATACGGAAGAGGTCGAAAGCTCCGGCCACATAAATAATTGTGTCTCCCGGCTGTGGTTCCTTTCCTGAGGCGAACTGGATGATCTTCTGAGACGTCTGCAGGAACTGAGAGACACCAGTCCAAGGACTGTGACCTTTAGGACCCTGGGGAGAACAGACACATGTGAAATGTTTGCATTGGCAAATGTCAGAATATTCAAATGAACGTATATTCTTCCTCATACACCACATAAAAAGTTCCAGTTATGTACAGTACGTTCCCCAACTGGAGTTCAGATCAACATTCAATGGCATTCCAAACCTGTTAAATGACTGTAATACCTGACATTACCAAGCAAATCTATATATGTAGTTAGAAATACTGTAGGTAAGCCCTGACCTCTAGTGGTCAAACCTGTATCAGAATTAGAAAGAGCTTTACTGCCAAGTACGTTTGCACACACAAAAAATTGGTTTTGGTGTCACAGCTTTCAGTACACAGAAACAACAACACCACAAACTGACTGTCCTGGTATTCGGTGCTCTGTAGCGCCGACTAGATGGCAAAATTTAAAAGCAAGTCATAGCTCTCTGGATTTGTACAGTTCTTGAAGGGTGGGCAGGGGTTCAACAATAAATCAGCAGATCAAACTGTCCTCTGTAGTCTTCTAATGTCTGTTTTTGTAGCTGAGCCAAACCAACCAGTTCTAGAAGTACACAGGACAGACTCAATTACTGCTGAGTAGAACTGTTTCAGCAGCTCCTGTGGCAGGTTGAATTTCCTCAGCTGGCAAAGGAAGTACAGCCTCTGCTGGGAGTCTATGCTAGTGTCCCACTTCAGGTCCCATGAGATGATGGTCTCCAGGAACCTGACTGACTCCACTGCTGCCACAGAGCTGTCTATGATGGTAATTAGGGGGATCCTCCCGAAGTCCACTATCATCTCCACCGTTTTGAGACAGTTAAGCTGGTTGTTGACCTCCTGTCTGTTAGCAGACTCGTCACTGTCCTGGATGAGGCCGATGAGTGTGGTGTCGTCTGCAAACTTCAGGAGCTTGACAGAGGGGTCTTTAGAGGTGCAGTCGTTGGTGTAGAGGGAGAAGAACAGTGAGGAGAGAACACAGCCCTGAGGAGCTCCAGTGCTGGTCATACGAGTGCTGGATGTGATTTGTCCCATTCTCACTAGCTGTGGCCTGTCTGTCAGAAAGCTGGTGTTCCACTGACAGACAGAGCTAGGGACAAAGATATGGGTCAGTTTGGTCTGCAGGAGTGTTGGGATTATGGTGTTAAAACCTGAGAAACAGGATCCTCACATAAGTCCCTGCTCTGTGCTGATGTTGCTGGATGTAATGCAGTCCCATATTGACTGAATCACCAACAAACCTGTTTGCAGGGTAAGTGAACTGTGAGGGGCCAATGAAATCCTTCAGATTACCAATACCAACCTCTCAAGAGACTTCATGACCACGCATGTTAGTGCCACTGGTCTGTAGTAGTTAAATCCTATTATCCTGGGTTTCTTTGGGAAGGATGGTGGAGCATTTAAAGAAGGCAGGGACTTCGCACAGCTCTGTAGAAGATGAGTGTAAAGATGGGGGCCAGCTCCTCAGCACAGGTTTTCAGACAGGCTGGAGTCACACTGTCTGGGCCTGGTGCCATTCTTCTTTTGTTCTTCCTGAAGACTCAGTCTTCTGTTCTAAACAGCTGGAATCCCGGCAGACTTAACGCACTATCCGGCATTACAGCACTCAACCAGATTTCCGAGAAACACAGAGCAGCCGAGTGTGAAAAATCGTTATTTATCTGAGAGAGCGAAGATTCACCAGATGAATGCTCGGCAGTGCTGTTCAAAATCGGAGTTTCACGAGCGTGCCGACTCGCTTCCCCCATCAGCACTGCTGCTCGGCTAACTATAGCGTTCAGCAAAACGTCCGAATAAACCAAATCTGGTGAAAGGTTGTGTGGTGTGTTCTGCCGAATGTTCAGCAGTTCATCCCTGAACACTGATTGTGCTTGACAAATAAAAAAAACAGGAAAAACTAACAAAAACTGCAGAGCAAAACACAGAGCCTGCCATCTGCGGCACTCTGTATATGACAGCAGATTACAACACATCAATAAAAATATTAATTTTCACAAAAGCACATTAACACACCTTCCCGAAGTTATCCGTGTGGAGCTGATAGGCTGCATTATCCTGAGAGAGAGAGAGAGAGAGAGAGAGAGAGAGAGAGAGGAGAATAAGAATCAGGGACTGACTGATTAAGTCTTTACGTAATGCTACACATACAACCAACGTTAAAGTCTACTCACAACGTTACTGTGATGCGATTTGGTTAACAAGAGCATACGACCCACTAGATCGGTCGTCGACACTCCCTGTGTGCGTTTACATTCCCTGTTGATGGGAGAAAAAAAAAAACACACACAGCAACCGTTACACACCCTTGAGTGAAAATTCAGTGGTGTGCCACAGGTGCATGTCTGAGGCCCGCTGGGCTTTACCTGTATCGGTCCATTCTCTTCACTTCGTCATACGTATCTTTTCCATCCACGGTCAATGTGATGTCATCTAGCAAAAGATATTATATTATTACAGATTTAATTCAATGTTGGTACAATTCGAACTATTCTGAAAGGCTGCATACTGTATGTTTATATTGTACTATAGTGCTATATCATGCTAATATTATGTTTAACACATAATAGCCCGGTTTCATAGACAGGACTAAGCCAGGATTAGTCAGTTAGGACATTAAAGACATTAAAATGATTAATATGGATGTCTATAAGTGTCTAAAGGGACCCCTCACCTCCGTGCACGCAGAAATCACAGTTGTACTGGTCCAGCGTCTCCAGCGTAGTAACATACGGAGCCCCCTCAACAATCTCATCCACCCACTTTGTGGCCCGGATCATTTTATAACGCTCGGCCTGCGTGAAGACCGGAGGACCCTTGTGCTTGGCTATTTCCTCTGAACGTGAAAGAAAATATACGTAATCATTTTTTCAGTGTATATATTACTGTGACTTTATGTGAAGGTCTGAAATTGTGAAGCATACCGTCTGTATGAACTCCTACTATGAGATAATCTCCCATTGCTTTGGCCTGACGTAATTGGTTAGCGTGACCATAGTGCACCATGTCATAGCTGTGGAGACACATGTGGACTTTAGATACAGGGTCAAAAAAACATGACCTCCGTTTAAAGAAACCACAGAGGTGATGTAATGAATAACTGCTTTTATAACAACTAACCCAGCTATAACTAAAGACGGGTGGGTTATCTAACCACCACAAGCCCTTTCCCCTAGTAATATCATTAGCTGGGTCATTTGGATTACAGGGGGTTTTAATCTCCTATTCCACTTCCCATGATCCTTTGCTGGGCACCACACTTCACACTGGGTGTTATTTATAACTGCAGTTACCTCATCGCTCGAAATTGAACACTGCCATTAAATAAATTGGAGAAATGGCTTCTTTACACTTAAAGGGTGTCATATCTGAACCTTTTAAAAAGGGTAGGTATGTGAAACAGGTCATATGAGTTACAGAATTCCAACCTATACCAGTTCTCAGAAAACACATGATCCCATAACCTTTGAACCTCCACTGCAGTGTTATGTTAATATTTGCTTATATACTATTACAGTATTAATTCATTCAATTAAATTAAAGCTTATATATTTTTTCTCAGCTTTAATTTTGTCCTTTTTAAAATATATATTTATAAAGCTTTAATTATTATTATTTTATTGAAGTTTTAATTCTTTTAAATTCTTCATCTTAATGTTTTTCATCTAATATTTCTTTTATTTCCGTATTAAAGTAATTACTGAAAAACACACACTTTGGTAACACTTTATTTTAAGGTGTCCTTGTTACACATATCATAATTATTTTTGTAATAACAATAAATTAAGCAGAATTACATGTAAGCAGTGCTAAGTCAAACTCCTATCCTAACCCTAACCATAAAGTAAGTACATGTAGTTAATTAATATCACTCAGTGTGTAAATGTATAATTACATTGTAACAAGGACACCTTAAAATAAACCGTAACCCACACTTCTGAATGATAAAATGCCACATTTCTAATAATTCCTTACTACATGGTATTAGGTACTAGATTTATAGACATAGAAACTATCGTTTTTTTGTCACTTTGATAATATTATTATTATGAGCATACATGCCATGCTATTGTTTAAAATAACGTACCATATAAATATCATGGTATACCATAATCGTTCTTTTCCACGGAAACGATCAAAGTACCATAAATATCTATGTTTTTTGCACATGGAACGTTAACATTACTGTGGTCATGGTAACGTCACGGGTAATTTTTCAAATAAGTAAAAACAACGAATGAGGCAACCGTTAATTATCACAGCATAACGCATTTAAACTACCACAGCAATATAAAATAAAAAAAACTAAAATCATACCAAGGTGCCAATAAACTACTTTTATATTCGGACTTCTTAAGACAAAAAAGGTACTTTTTGTTGGTTACGTTAATCCTAAAGTACCATAGTAAACCCATCCCATTGCAACTCCACTAACGTTACTTCTTCTGTTGAATTGTAACACTATGAGACTGGTTCCGGCTGCTGTAACGAGTGCAGCGAACACTCACCAGCCGTCACACCACACCCGGATCACCCGCTTCCTCTTCTCTGGGCTGTGGTTCGAGGAGCTCGGCTCTCCCTTGTCCTCCTGCTCCACCGCATGGCTTCCGTTCCTGATCATGTTTTAAAACATGTAAAGACTCCGAGCAGACGTTATGAACGGCCGAAACACTCCGTGTTTTATGAATGACACCGGCAGCGGCTCAACGCCCTTCCAGAAGCCGAGAGAATGTGCGCCACGGTGATGACGCAATACGCAAACAGCACGCGTCCTTACGATGCCCCGCCTCCCTAGGAAGTGACGCTGTGCGAATGTCTGTCGCGGGATTTCCTTGCAACAAGTGGAGAGATATGATAAACTCCTATGCAAGAAAAAAGAGTGACTATCTTTATTAAGTGTTTGAGCCTCGTTGCATAAGCTGTATACCGCACAGGATAGTGTTTGCTATTTTACATGAATTTGTTTTTTCATATTTCTTAAAGACATAGCTCCGATTTTTTTCTAATTAACATTAACAAAAACACATTTAGTTTCAAATATTTCAAATGAAAATTACGTTCCATGGTATACCAAACAAAAATGAACAACAACAATATCTGCAATATAAGTAAAGTCAAAAACTAAAAAAAAAGGTTTTAGTAGCAAAAATTGAAACCTATTGAAACTATTATTGAAATGCTTTTTTATTAATATTATTTAAATACAGACAATTTAAATTGCAGAGTATACACTGAAGTAAGTTATTAAGTAATTAATTTTAGTAATATTAAAAATATAACTATATTGAATATTTAGTTACTTAGCCTATATCTTTCTTTAATTCCAGATGTTTGTATATTGAAGTGGTGGTTATTTATTTCAGTAATAATAGGCTGAACATTTAGTTACTTTACCTTTCTTTAATTCAGATGTTTTCCGATCAATTGGGAATTTTTTTTTTTTTATAAATGCTAGTTAATTTACATCAGTATTAATATATATTTTCATAAAAGTGTCTTTTCTCTTTTAATTCCAGATATTATTTTCTGATCAATTGCAAATATTTGAGTATTTTTATATTTATTTTCTTTATATTACATTTCTTGAATTTTTTTCTGATCAATTACAAAGAAAAAATATTCAAAAGTTAATTTAGTAATAATAAATACATATTATATGTATATATATTCTTAACTCTTTCTTTCTTTTTTTCATCTCAGAGGTTTTTCTTTGAACAGCTGCAAAATTTGAGTATTTTAAAATATTCTTTTTACATTTATTTTTTAAAATATTTATTGTATTTTTTCTCATTAGTTGCAGAGAAATTATTATTATTATTATTATTTTTATTTGTTCTATATTTCACATTAGGATACAACTGCTTAAACCAATATGAGTCTAATTCTATCCCAATAGTTGGCAAAACATCTAAAAAATATACATAAATACTAGTTATTTATTTAAATTTGTGCAAATAATAAAATTAGTAAATATATTTTACTTAGGCTATTTTAAATATAGGAATCTTGCCAATTTCATATTTCATATATTTCAGGAATATAACTACTGTTTTATTATATCCATAAAATCCTTACATAAATATAACTTCAATAAACGTCTCATGGTTTGCACATACTGTACAATAAACTGATGTTGCACTTCATGTTGCAGACATCCTTTAGGTGGTGCTATAGATACAACAACAGGCTCGGGTGAAATATGAAAAAGTTTATTTTGCAGAGCAAGACACCATTTCTATGGCACTTTGATACAATGGTGGCACACGTAAAAATTCACTTTTTTTACCTGAGTGTTTAGTGCATTCACCTGAGTTTTGTTTTTAATCGCACATAGAAAATAGTTCAAAACTATAGAAAAATATTTCTGTTTCTCTCATTATAACTTACATGATGTTCTTTAACACTAAGGGAAAATAAATAACAACCACAGTCCAAAATAAAATATAATGGCGTTTGATTTTTTAAGAGTTGCCTCTGTTTTGCCCGTAAGCGATATGGCTTTCATTCATTTTGATGACCGAATCCCCTTCAGGATCCTAATGTAAGCTCTTGCAGTGAAGCCCTCTGGTTCCTCATTGATTTCCGCCTCGTTTACCACTAGAAAAAACAACAACCACATGAAACCTCCTTAAAATACACCCATATGATTTTTTTTACTGATTAGCATTCATTATATATTTAGCATATCTGTGTTGTTAGCCACTTGAGAGGACTTTACCTTGTCCCTGACGTCTTAGAGTTCATCACCCATTGTAAATACTCCTTGGCAGCGATGCTGTCCAAGACCTTGTTGACATCACTGGTGAAACTGCCATCTACATGCCTCCTACGCGGCAAATTAGCGCCTCTGTTGTCTGCAACACTGCGCATATGCGATAAACAGCGTGTTAGCATGTGTACATGACACTTTTTCAAAGTTTAAACTCAGTTTAGAAGCAGTCAGCAGGCTTTCATTAAGTTTAGCATAGTTTAGCTATTAGCATGTAAGTTTGTGAGAACATTATCGGTTTTGTGGTGTTGGGTCATAGTTAATGTAATCATTTGTTTGATTAGCACAGAAGCAGAAGACATTAGCAGAGAAAAATATAACCAGAAGCACACAGCCTGGTTTCAGCGCTATTTATTAGCATTAGCATTCAGCAGTGAGGTTGGACAGGGTGTGTTAGAAAAGAGACAGATGTAGGGCAGGAGAAAGCATGGTGAAGCAGTCATTCGGCTAGTTTTCTCTCTCGCACACTCGCTCTCTCTCTTTATTTCCATCTCTTTCACACTGTAAGGCACTGAAGGTGGACTAGAAGCAAGGAGGCCTACTCTTGCTTGGGCTGTCCAGATTTTAGCCAGGCCACAAAGTTCTGGGCTGCCTGGTCCTGCAGGTAGGAGCTGACGTCACTGGTGTAGGTTCCCTCAGCGTGACGTTTGGCCGAACCACTGGAGGAAAAGAAGAGAGTTTATGTAAGAAATAATTCACGTTATGTTTGAATTTGAGCTACTAAACTCTGTTAGATCTTAAATAAATAATACACTATATACATATATATATATATATATATATATATATATATATATATACACACACACACACACAGATTGTTTTATTTTTATTAATTTATTTAGTATTTTAATTTGAGCTACTAAAGTGTTAGGCCTTTAAATAAAATCGTAAAATCGTAAAATTCAATAAAACATTTTTATAATTCTTATATAATTTATATAATAATCACTTTTTTATATAATATCATAAAATAAATATTAGAAATAAATCCAGGTGTGTGTGCTATATATTATATTTTTTATATAATTACTATTTTACTTATATAATTATGATATATTGTTTTATTTTTCTATTATATATAAAATACATAGAGGTACAATATACATATACTACACCGATTATTTTATAATACATTTTAATATATTGTATTGTCATTGTATTTATTATGTAAATTTGTTAAATGTGATAACATGATCTGTAACATATTTTTTCCTAGTTTCCAATTGCAAAATATATAATTATTACATTTTAGAAAGTATATACAATATGTTACATATTTTGTTTAATTATTATTTTATTTGATAGTGTCTATATAAACTTGAGGATATTTTTTATATCTAATTTTTAATAAACAAAATCTATTTTTTTAATTTATTAAATTTTTTTAACATGACCTCACACTGTAAGAGTACATACCCGTTTCTCTTAGAGTTCATGAGCCACTGAACAAAGTCTTGTGCTCTCCTGGTCTCCAAATATTTGCTGTAATCGTTGGAGAAAGTTCCCTCAGAATGTCTCTTCGCAGTCGTGAATCCCTGACCCTTCGCCAGAAGACTTTCTTCTGTCTCTGTGCTGCACGACGAGAAGATATACGAGTGTTACACTTCGCAAACGCACCACATTTCCAAAATAAAAGTCCTCAAACAGCTACAAAAGTAACAATTTCATGTTTAAGCACTGGTTTACTCTGAACTTATCTTCAAATAGTTCATTACTTCTCAGAAACAGACTACAAAGGACATGAAACACCATAAAAACCATTCCTCCAACCTTGTGTTGTCGTCTCGCAGTGGGACGCAGATGCTGTTTTGTACAAAGAGCAGCAGAAGAAGACCAGCGAGATATTGGACGCCTTTCATTTTGAGAGCTTCTTTGAGTTCTGAACACACACGTTCTGTAAAAATGAGAGAAAAACACTTTTGAAAGCAACCGAACGTCTACCAGGCTTTGGGTCTCTCACAGAGGTCCTTCGACTTACCAGTGGATGGAAGAGTTGAGTGTGTTTGGATCTTCTCCTGCTGGTTTCGTGGCCTCTTCTCTGTGCTCGGGGTCTTATATAGTCGGTCCAAGGTGGGCCGTCCCGTCTCGGCAGCCCACACACACACGTACATGTGCGTTCAGATTCATTAGTGTCAGTCCATTACCCTCTCTGGATGAAACCGCTCATGTTTGCTCAAAGACAGAGATGTGCCAAAGTACCTCCAGATAAGAGCCGTCCTGGAGGTGTGAGACAGCAGGATGGAGGCTTTCACAAATAAACCCAGGGAAAAATAACGCACCAAGTGCTACTGTAGGCAAAAATCAAAAGGCGAGACGGATGCTCTGTCCACGAGAACGTGACAAACGGACTCTTCATGTGTTTTTTAGTTTTAGTGCATGTGGTTCTTGTCCAAACCAGAATGCTTTGCACTCAAAATCAATGCGATTTGACTGACACAAATCATTTTAATGCAATATAAATAAATTCCCAGAATGCATTTTGAAGTGCTAGAATGTGACTACAGGCAAATCAAATTTTTTTATATATTACACGTAGTTTGTTTTTAATTAACACATTTATTTAGTTTAAAATAGTAGAATTTGTTGTGGATTAATTGTGTTGTGCTTTTTAAAAAAAAAACAGTTTATTAAACAGTTTACTTAAAAGTGTATTTAAAATGACTTTTTTAAATTATATCACGCTGAAGAATGTAAATAAGTCAAAAACAATTAAACACATTTATATATTTTATTACAGATCGAAAATATCTCTGCTTTATCGTTCAAATTAGAAATAAGTAATGGCACATACAATAAATATTTTCATAAAAGATTACTCAACAAAGCTTGATAAAAAAATGATTTAAAGTATATTTTAACGTATTATATAAAATATTATATTTAATATACTGGATCATTATATTAAATCAACATTTTATTTTATTCATGGCAATGAACTTGATATGGAAAATACACAATGTTGCTCTCCCCAGCTTAAAAAGTAATTAATAATAATAAATAATAATAAATCTGAGAGTATTCAAAAACCTTTTTGCTTGTTTGTTAAAATTTTAATTGATTTATTTATTTTCCCACTCTCAGTTTTCTTTAGCTAGCTCATCAAGCTTTACGTTCATCCAGTAAGCACTCCAAAAAAATTTTTGGGGTGTACTACAGATTCATGACTCAGTTGTTCAGACTGTACATTTCAAACTGATAAACGTGACTAAAAGGAGTCCGTTACTGCATCACAGTACAGTAGCTAGAGGGCTGGTGATGGGGAGTCTCACACTCCTGACGTGTTTAAGTGCGTGAAGTGGTCTGGTAGTAATGTGCTGTGGCTTCTGGGTGGGCTTATCTGGTCCAGTGGAAAGTTTCTCAAGTTTAAGCAAAGCAGTTTTTCAGAAAGTGACTCATGTGAGTGTAGACGTGCTGATTGGACGAGCCGCCGAGACTGTGGTCTTCATCCGTGTACCACTGACAGAGAGACAGAACAGATCACGAGTGAAAAACACTTTATATATCTATTTTAATACATTTTGGAGCTGCTTTATGGATTGTTGAAGAATTCAGGTCTTCTAGAGTGACATGCTATTTAGCTTACATATAACAAATTAAAAACTAAAAGTAAACTTAAATCTCTTTTTTTTTACATTTCAATCTAAATATTTTTTTTTTAATATACAAATGTGTACATAATTTAATTTAATTTAGTTAGAATTCTATTTGTTTTCAAGTAAAAAATAAAATAATATCATAAATAAATAAAACAATCCAAATAATATTATTACATTTTATTACTATATTCATTACATCTAATTTATTAGAATATATTTGCATGAATATAATGCAATTCTTACCATTGCATCAAAGTCCACTTGTTCATCCACGAGTGCTTTAGAGATCTGAGCAGCTTGTTGGAAGTGAACATTATCTAAAAAAAAAAAGATGTGATGAGTTTCCACTTTAGCATGATGTGATTTGAGTTATATAAAGATGTGTTCAGGAATTGTAAATATATAAATGGTAACACTTTTATTTGATAGTCCACTTTAGTTATTCTCCTAAAAGTAAGTAACTTTGCAACTACATGTCAACTAGCAGTCATTAGAGTATTAGTAGACTGTCTGCCTAATATCTTCTAACAATTTGATGAACCTGGCAAATATATGTAAACTTGTTCTACTAACCCTAAACGTACCCTAACAGTCTAATCTGAGAGTCACATGTGGTTGCTAATTAATGAGAATTAGTTGACATGTAGCTACAAAGTTGCTTATAGTTAGTAGAATGTCTATCAAAATAAAGTGTTACCAAATAAATTGTATACGTAGGTTTTTTTTTGTATTGATCTAAAACTTAAAAGTGATAGCCCACCATTTTGTCGTTAATTAAACAAGTAAACAACTGTGTCAAAAGTACAATGCATTGTTTATGCTTTGATCTGAACGTAAACTTTGTTTTGGCGTACATACGTTGTTTACGTAAAGTATGTGATATTCTTCAAAATGGCCCCAGGCCGGCATTGAGGTGACGGATAGTTGCATACAGTCAATGGGTCTCATTTACTAAACATGCGTACACACATGAAATTCATCGTAAACTTTCATACTAAAAATTATTTATAATCAAGTACCCCGGGGCCTTATAAGCATGCATATCCTCGGGACTATTGCTGCTTTGTGGAGCTGGTTTGGGCGTGTATTATGCAAATGACCAACCTTGTGCATGCAGGCGCTCATTTAGAAGACTTCAAATTCACAGAACAGAACAACACAGTCTCACAACCAATTCGTACATATTCGTACGAGGTGCCAAATTTGTGCCAATTCATACTAATTCGTACGACCTCAATTTGTACGATTTTGTACGATTTGTCTAAAACCATGTGATGGGTAGGTGTAGGGACAGGGTTAGGTTTAGGTCATTCGTACAAATTCATACGAATTGGCATCTCGTAAAATACATACGGTTTACAATAATTCGTATGAATTCGTACAAGTGAGGTCGTACAAATTTGTTCGAAATAGCCACCTCGTAAAATATATACAAATTGCCGTGAGATCAGGTTGAACAGAACGTGTTGTGAAATAAAATTTTCATGAGAAGTTTAAATGTTCATAGAAATACGGAAAACAGACGCAATTATTAGTGAATGAGATGCATTATTTGCACACAAAAATTATTCTTGTAGCTACAGTTGAACCACACGGATTATTTTATCAATCTCCTTGCTACATTTCTGATCATTGATCATCTTAGGATCCTTGCTGGGTCTAAAAGTTCTTGGAATTTGATCAAATATCTTAATTTGTGTTCTGAAGATGGAGGTTTTATGGTTTAAATACGACAGTGAACTATACCTTTAAAAGAGCAAGAAGACATATTTCTGTAGTTTTTTAGAAAACACAAATTTTTTTTTATCTAAAATGTCTTTTTAACAATTTATTAAATTAAAATGAACAATAATTAAACAAACCTTTAAACAAAAATGGCGAAATACATTTTTATTTTATGTTTTAAATATGAAATTGTGTTCATTTGCTCAAGCTGGCTCAGCTGCAGAGAGAGGACGAGAGACAGAGATAGGGAGAGACAGGTCGTATCTCACCGTCAGCGGTGCCATGCACCAGGAGGTACTGGACCGATTTAAAGTTCTTGGCTCTTCCCGTCACTGTGGAGCTCTGCAAGAATCATAACATCCCATAAACCCTGACTGACTCACGCTTCTCTGTGACGGCATCATGGGGAAACCAACCAATTTATCATAAAAAAAAAGTTTAGAATTTCCAAGCGCAACTTACATCGTAAAAAGCTTTGTTTTCATCCGGCGTCAACATGTACCTCTCAGTGTAAATAGAGTCTGGAGGAAATTACACAACATCAACAGGAATGAACTTTAATGAGGGGAAATGAAATGTAAAACTATAATCAGTGCTATGTAGCGTCTGATTACAATTACTTTGGTTTACTTGTAATTAGATTATCTTTTATGGATTACATAATTACATATTAATTCAATGGCATTGCATTTTTTAAAATTTTTGGGTTTTTATAATACTGATAAAAGAATAATTTATTTGTTTGTTTTATTTGCTGGGTTTTAGTATGATACACAATAATCACATTTAAGCCTATGCCAAAAAGTAATCTAACGGTAATTTAATAAAGTAGTTAATCCAGATTATGTCACCAACTACAGTTTTTAATCATGTAATTTAAAGGGTTACTCCACCCCAAAAGGAAAATGTAGACATTAATCGCTTACTTCCATGTCGTTCAAAGCCCATAAAAGCTTTGTTCGTCTTTGGAACATAGTTTAAGATATTTTTGATAAAACTGGAAATGACTGTGCCATTGACTGCCAAGTAATGAACACTGTCAAAGTATTGTCAGTATAGTCTGCCATCAGTGGTTCAACTGTGTTATGAAGATATGCTTTTTGTACAGAAAGAAAATAAAAATAATGACTTTATTTAACAATTCGTCACCATATAGTGCCATTTTAGGGAGTATCCGATAAACTCAAAACTGCATACGCTCTTCTGTGTCATCCGGGACACATGGAAGTGCTGTTTTCATTCAAATCATAGTGTAAATATGGAGCATAAATAAATATGCAACTGATACAGAACAGCATGCACTATTTGCGTCCAGTGGATACTTGTCAAAATGGCGCTATGGTGATAATACGGTGCCGAATTGTTGAATAAAGTCGCTATTTTTATTTGTACAAAAAGTTTTCTCGTAGCATTACGGTTGAACCACTGATGGCCGATGGAGTATTCTGATGATGTTTTCGTGCTTTTCTGGTGTTCATTACTTGGCAGTCAATGGGACACCCGTCTGGTTTTTATCTAAAATATCTTAAACTGTGTTCTGAAGATAAATGACGCTTTTATTTTCATTTTGGGTTGGAGAAACCCTGTAAAATTGTGATTATACATAATACATACCATACCATAATACATACCATAATACTCCCATTTAGAGACCGGAGCGACAGCCATTCCACATTTAAAAACTCCACTTCCGGCTCCCAGAACCATTGAAGTGACGTAACCGCCGTAAGACTGCATCACAAACACACGGCACACTTATACATTTGGACTCCACAAAATATAAAATAATTAAATATAAAAGCTAGTGTCATTATTATTTTAAAGACAGAAAAAACAAACACTTTGCAATCAAGATGAAAAATGAAGTATATCAGATTCATGACATCATAAAAAAGATTCTTTGTAATTAAACTTACCCAGCCCCAGATGGCAACCCTGTTTTTATCGACGAAGCCCATGTCAATAAATTGTCTAAAAATAAAGAAAAATATACATAATTGTCATTTCTAATATCTTAAATGCAAATATCAATTGCATGCTATGATTAAACCAATTGTTATAGTTATATTAACAGTAAATTATTGCAAGAATACAGCACCTCACTACATTTTTTTTGAGTGTGGGTGGTTGCTAGGGCATTGTTAAGGTGCTAGATGGTTTCCAGGGTATTCTGGGTGGTAGCTAGGCATTGTCAAGTTACTAAGGTGTCACTATATGCTTCTCAGGCCATTTCGCGAGATTGCTGGAGAAATGGGCGTTGATAGGGTTAGGGGAGAGGACACAGCATCCGTTTTCTGTAGCGCTCATGCTCAGAACTTTGTGCCTTGATTCAACGTGTTGCAACTCGTGACGCTCGCTCCCGGTGTAGTAGTTTTAGTTAGTATAAACCTCTATAATACTTCCGATTCTATATGTCCATGGCTTTCTATAGCACAGCTGACAGACGTTCCCTGAAAACAATATTCAAACATTTGTCGTTTTGCCCACACTTACGTGCAACAGACAGCAACTGTGCTTTACAAGCCCAAAATGATGTTCCTCAGTTTTTAATATAGTGAGCGTAAAAGAATTCACTTTTCACAAATAATTTGTCACACTGAAAAATTTACGACAAAACATACTTAACGCTGTCGAGGCATTTTTTTGACAGCCCTAATATACATGCATACATATATATATATAATGTTATATTTGAGTAAAAACTGTATACTTTTAAACTATGTCAGGCCTGTATATTACAGATAAAATATAGTCTATAACATGCACCACCATTCCAAAATAAATAAATAAAAAAGCCAGTAAGGTTGTACTTATTTGATATAAAAAGCAAACCCGTTTCCCAATTTCTCTTTTTTCTACTAGAAGTAGATTTTTCGACTTTTCATTTAAGTATTTGTAAGCAAACTTTGAACTATTCTCATAAAAAGCATCAAATATAGCCAAGGAGGGTTTACGCTTCCTCCATTTGCATGTATAAATGTGGTATCTGCTGACCAAAATTACCATGCTTTGTCAGGGAAAAAAAAAAGGAAATGTAATATATTCTCAGAAACACGGGATATTTTCTCAAACTAAAAGAATAATATTAGCTTATTATTTTTCATTGAAAGCTACTTGAAAACATCCAAACGTATCATGGTAGTTAAAAAGGGTTCCAGGAAGCAATGTTCCCTTCAGCCCTCCAAGCATCCAATAATCACTCTGTTCCAACTCCGCTCTGCGCTCACAGTTTCCAGCTACTGGCTCAACTGCTTAGAAACACTGCTCTGTGCCTGAAGTAATTCAGTGTTCTGACATATCACAGAATCCTACTCAGGATTAACTTGTATTAAATGAAAAAATACTACAAATGACATTTTAACTGCTTAAGTAATTACAATGCAGCAAATACGAATGAATATAGCACATTAGTTTAGAGCGGAGATTAGCTATTTGTACTGTTTAAACTGGTTCAAATGTGAATCACTCAGTCCGTTTTAAATCTCCACATGCTTGAGATATAACCTCCATCACACGGCAATCACCATCATTATAACCTTCTTTCTGATTTGAGTGATCCAAACTAGGGGACCTAGTGGACAGTGAGGGACCTGAATAATGGTAGTGGGCGGTGGGCTTAAAAGGGTTGAGAACCACTGCTTCATTCTTTAGTCTATTAGATTTCTTCACCATTTAAAATGTTAATCTGATTACTTAAAGAAGTACCAGCTGCTGTCCTCATCAAAACACATTCAAGGAAGGAAGGAGGGGACTTGTGGCCAAGTATGGTGAATCATACTTGAAATTTATGCTCTGCATTCAATGAATTTTTCACGTCTGCAGCAAAAACTATCAACTCAAATCACTTAAGAGCAACGTGAACATATTTGTACTTAGCAGCTGTTATCTGATCCTGAACTTCGTGAGTTCCCAGTTGTTTGTAGAGGGCATGCATGATTTTGTCTCCTTGGTAACCACTTCCTCTCCCATCAAAGCTGGCCACAATCACTTTCTCTGTGCTGGCCAAGTATGTTGACCATCCCACCCTGAACCGGAAATCTGACTTCTGACTGCAGGGGCCCGCATATCTACAGGATATGAAAGAATCAAGACTGTAGTGGCCATCAAACCAAGATTACAGCCTCGAAATCAGACCGCAAAATGCGTAGCTAGCTTACACGTCAATAAGCAGAGGATATTTTTTGGATTTGTCGAATTTGGGAGGCAGAATCATCTGGTACCAGAGGTCTGAGGGAACAAAAAAGCCATATGGGATTAAGATTTAAAACACATTTCTAGGTGATTTGATATGATTCACTGCTCTCCTGCAGAGCCAGTCTTACCAAACTCTTCAATCTTCAGCTTGCCATGCGTAACTGATGGCATCGCAATATCCTTCAGAGTACTTTCCAAAACGTTGTTGTCTTCAAGAATTCTCACCTCTAAAAAAAACATTTTGAGACACTTAGCAAGTGCCAGAAATACTGAACTGCACTGATTTTGAAATTCTGACCAAAGCTGATAGCAGAAAGATGACGATTGAATTACATAGAAATAGTTATGGAATTAATTGTAAAAAACTTTTTAAAATTTCATCAGACCAAAATGGTATTTGTTTTGAAATAACATAATAATAATAATAATAGCCAAGTAGAAAATGTACAGAATCTTTACAGTGTATGAGTGTGTGTGTGTATATGTATGTATATATATTTATATATACACACACACAAAATAGGTTTTTTATTATAGCAATATTTTTATACAATATAGAAGTTTTCATAAATTATATAAATGTGATTTACAATTACTGCAACTAATTTACAGTTTTTAAATGCATGTATTTCAATATTTTACTGTATAATACATATATGATTTTTTATATTTTAATTCTTTTACTTAGGCTGCGTTCACACCAGGGTTGGGGCCATTCATGAATTGAATTGAGAATGAATGGTAAATTCCAATTCACTTGCTGGAATGGAATTGGAATTGGAACTGCATGCAGCTGACAGGAAATGGAATTGGAATTGAATTGGAAT
>JAUCMT010000053.1:3745442-3765664 GCA_032357475.1 Enteromius thamalakanensis
ATATGTCAGAGCAACATATTTTCATCTGAGACTGCTCAAACATGCAATTTAGTCTGGGACTAGCTTAAGCCTTGTCTGTGAAACTGGGGGATAGAGAAATAAACCAGGTCCTCAGAAACCTCTGCGATGAAAGTAGTGGTGCTCAGTTCTGCATTTGTGTGCCTATATCTCTCACCTGCATGACTACAATCCTAGAAAACTGCCAAAACATTGGTCATCCAAATGCTGAAGAATATTAACATTTAAAATGCATTTAAGTTTGAGCCATATGTGATAATAAAAAAAAAAACTGTACCTGTTTTCAAACTTGCTGGAACCTTATTAATAATTTTTTCACATGAAGGCAAATGCAGTTAAAAAGACATGGGGAAAACCCAAGATTAGACTGAAACTCCAACTAACAAATGCATTAATAAATTATACAATGAAATTGGTATATCAAGACCAAGATGCATAGCAAAATCCATATTTCTTACTGCAAAAAGACTACAGATTTAAACCCATTTTAATAACCTTGTGTACATTTTAAATAAGTCCAATTTAATTCGTTTTGTCTTTAATTTATATGATTTCAAAAAGGTTCACTTTAGAGGATAAAAATGCATCAGTGTCTTTCACCTTTAGGGTTTTTTTGGAAAGACCTCGTAAATGCTACCTGCCCACTAGAGAGCAGAACGTTTCATTTGGGACCACACATTTATTGCTTCAGCACAGATGTGTCGGAGCTGCTGTGGTTGGGCGGTTTGGAGGTTAATGAAGACTGCAGATGGATGGATTTATAGACGTCACTCTGTGTTTTGCGTGCATGCGAGCAACTTACCAGGTTTATCTTCTTGTAGGAACAAAGTTTTACAGTAAAGACCCTGTTACACAATGGGTAGTTCTTCTGGTAATGCTGAAAGCAGACAAGATGATGAAAGATCAACATAAAAAGTCCTGTTAAAGTGAAATGAGAAGTCTTGAAAGTATGTTATAACACCAATAAACTTGGCTCCAGAGATGCCCCTCTTTAGATTTACAAGCAGTTGTCTCAGTTCTACGTACGTCTGCACATCTACACCTTATTTAGGCCTATTATAATAATTAAGAGTCAACTCATTTTCGCTGAAAACTACTAAAACTACCAAAACCATCCAACTGCTCATCTGTTTTATCTTCAATATTTGGCTGTTAGTGGGTATGTTTTTAGAATTGTTGCTACCACAATTGCTACCGTAATTTTATGAAGCTACTTTTTTTAAGCAAAGAATCCAAAAACAATGACTTCATTCAATGTCTTCTTTTAAGTGCCCCTTGAACATGGTAGTTTAGTTTCTGTCTATGCAGGGTCAGAAAGCTCTTGGATTGTTTTTTAAGTCTTGGAACGACATGATAGTAAATAATTTTTTGGGTGAACTAACCCTTTTAGCTCCTGTTATTGCACATAGCTCTAGCTGTACAATCTCTGTTATGAAAACCATAGAATGTGTGTAGTTTCCGAAAGTCAAAGGTTTAGTGATCACACGTTTGCAAAAAGAGACAACAGTTTCGTTTGCAACCACACGTTTATTGATTCAGCACAGGTGTGTCGTGCTGTTGTGATTGGGCAGTTTGGAGGTAAAGGAGGACTGCAGATGGATGGATTTCCAGGTCAGACGTCACTCCGTCAGGCGTTTAAAGGACTGAACCGTGGGGCAGACTGCGCCCCAGTCCATGGGTTTACGGTATTGCCCCTTCTCCAGCAGGTACTGGCGCCCCCTGTAGTTTGGGTGCTCGTAGAAGATCCAGATCCCGTCTAGCACCTTACAGGAGTGGACCTCGCGTGTCCGAAAGCGCTCCACCACGGATGGACAATCCTCTGTGGTCTCGTACACCTGGCCCGCGAAATCTCCCTTGTCGTAGAGCTGGATCTTGTAATCAGAACCGCTTACCTGGATTGAAAGGAATATCTGCTGAATATGAAGTGACCATGGAACACAAAAATAAATGGCAATTTTTTTAAATTGAGACTTACATATCACCTGAAACCTGAATAAATAAGCTTTCCACTGATGTATGGTTTGTTAGGATAGGACAATATTTGTTCAAGGTACAATTATTTGAAAATCTGGAATCTGAGGGTGCTACAAAATCCAAATACTTAGAAAATCACCTTTAAAGTTGTGCAAATGAAGTTCTTAGCAATGTATATTACAATTGAATATTTACGGTGGGAAATTCACTAAATATCTTCATGGAACATGATCTGTACTTGATATCCTAATGATTTTTGGCAAAAAAAGAAAATCGATAATTTTGACCCATACAGTGTATATACATGGTTTTTCATGTAGACACTACATGATGTTTCCACTGCATGTGGAAACCTACTATGTGGATCATCTTGCAGGAGCAGAGGCGGTCGTTCAGACCCATCCAGCGCTGGTAATCCGGATAATCGCCCCGGGGCAGAACATACTGGTTGCCTGTGAAGTTGGGCCTCTCGTAGACCACCCAGGCTCCGCTCTCCACACGGATGGAGTTACAGCGGTTCAGGTAGGCATGGAAGTCCGAACAGTCGCTGTCGCACTCATACCGTTTGCCCTGGAAGTTCTTGTCCTCGTAGAAAATTATCTGTACAAAAGAGACTAGGATATTATTTTTTAACAACCTTCTTCTGGACACACTGTACTGTATTGCATAGCAATATTGTTTAAAATGTGAATTATTAGTTCCAAAAATATATACAATTATAATGACAAAGAAAAACAAATACAATTTTGGGTGTCCAACCATCTCAAAATGGCTCTATCACTAATCACACTGCTAAAAAAAATGGTGGTTACAGCGATGCCATGAAGAACCATTTTTGGTTCCACAAAGAACCATCTCGTTCTAACCTTTTAAGAATATTAAGAACCTTCTTTCACCACAAAGAACCTTTCATGAAATTCAGAAATTGAAGGTTCTTTATGGAGCCATTTAGACAAAAAACATTCCTCTATACGGCATTGTGAAGCTCTTTTATTTTTAAGTGTGCAGTCACAAATGGTCAATAATCGGAGCAGAGTGTCCTGATCACCTTCGTACTCACCCGGCCCATTCTGCTGTTTTGGCTGGTGGCGTTGCCTGCAGGGGATAGAGTTGCGGAGCTGTGCTGGTTCAGGCCCGTCCCACTCCAGCTCTTTTATACCCAGACATCTCTCTGTAAAGAGGACATTCGCTTTGTCATGAAAACCAGATCCAAAAATTGAGTCAGTGCTTTCTAGAAAAAGACAGGTGGATTATGGGGTATAGAGACGGCATCGAGCGTGTGGGCCTGTTCGGATGTGTGTTTATTCAGCAGTGTTAGTAGGTACGCACACACCTCCACACGCACTCATATTAAAAATTACTGGTCCAGAGAAGTGGAAAACCAACTTCCAGAATGCAAAGTATTGAAATTCCAGGCTACACAATAGCCTGTAGCATTAACACACAAACAAGTGCGCAAACATACACACTCAGATACACACAGAAATATCAATCCTGACTGCAAGCAAAAACCTCTGCCAAATTTTAGGGTTCAGATGAGCTTATACAGGTTCAGTGTGAAAAAAAACACACAAAGAGTTCATTTTTCTTAATTATGTGCATAACTCATGTAGGCCTACAGTATTCTTTGCGGAAAACAAAAATGGTTACTGCAGCTAGCAAATTTAGTAAATGCTCTTAGAGACTTGTATAGTTAACTATATAAATATACAATACATAAAGCCAGATAGCTCCATAGAAAATAAAAACAGCACTTAAATGAAGAAAACTAGCAAGAGACTTAAAACAAAAATAAACAATAGAAGCCCAATAGAAACCATCACAGAAATTTAAATGGTTTACATTTGAATAACACTATGAATCATTTGCTTTTTCCAAGTAAAACCATTGCAAAGTTCATTTTTGTAGTGTGTTTTTGGCATTTTTCCAATAGGATTTAACATCCCATGAATAGAATCCATCACGTACCAGTAGACACCATTATAGTTTCAGTTAAAAGAATACAAATCTCATTATAACCATTAAATCCATGACATTTTATATTGTGTTTTGGACAGGGTTCTTTTGTTTGTTTGTATTTTTCAAATGTAAGTGCTAGCTAATATAAAATAACTTTGCGGTAAAATAGGCCTACATAAAGTGCATTATACCAACATGAGGTATGCTAATAGTAGCCTACATAATTTTTTTTATCTAAATTTGTACATGCTTTAAATTACTCACGACAAGGTGGGAAACATATAGGCCTATTGTTTGGTAAAATGACCACTAGGGAGCAGCGTTCATCTTTTCTTCATAACTCTTAATTATTTACCTCAGAAAATGCAAAATGCTGTATATGTTTTAAACATTACTTGTGTACAGTAAGTAAAGGTGTGGAAAGAATCTTAGTTATGTTGAAAATGTTAGGTTATCTGAGTCTGCTATCTACAGCTGTTTCTCAAGTGCAGAGCTGGCGATTTAACTTGTAATTTTAAGAACGGTGTTCCTGTAATAACCACCCATGAGCTCCACAGCCTAACCACGACGATACAGCATTATAGGCTACAGACACCAATTAAGTTAATGCTTCTCTCTAATTTGCTGGAAAAAAGTATTTAGTCAAGAAAGGTGCATATTGCTACCACACACTGTTTGCATTAGCATCTCGCTAAACTTTAAGTAACGTTAGCTATAAAGAGGTTTGCAATCGCTTGAACATAACAACATCACAGAACCGGGGTTGTGGACATTATTAGAAGAAAACGATGTTTGCCTGCTTACTTTAATGATTGTGTAACATGTTTTGTACACTATTATGTTACTAAAATAATTTGCTTGTCGTTTTTTTGTTTTTTACAAATGTATTGCAGGCTCAACTGGGACGACTGTGTTGTGTGCTAGTTCTTCAGGCACTGTGGTCTATATAATGAAATGTCTTTGGACAGCTTTGCTCATAACATATATAGCTCATCTGGAAATAATAATAGCTTTATTAGCGCCTGTCATGTAGTCATCACTCAAAACTATGGATATTATACAAAAAGAAAAAATAAGTTTATGTTTCACATTCTGGGGGAAAATAAAATACAGAGAGAAATCAGAAAGTTAGCAATGTTTTGATTTTAATTCATTAAAGTGCATATGACATTGCAATTTTTACCAATGCACATGGCGTAATTTCTCTTCACATTTCTTTGAGTAAGTCACAATCCCTTGGAAGATAATGAAATTTAATAAAAAGTTAATATGCATGACACTAGATTGAGCATTACATAAATAAAAGCAGGAACCAAACTTAATATCATCATATTTCAGGGACATAGATTTTAATTAGATTTAATAAACCTTCAAAATATAATATACAGTATGCATATGTATCCATTGCTTTGTTGCATCAGGAAACCCCCCATGTATTTACAACACAGCAACCATTAGAGGTAGAACATAATGGGTATGTAGATAAATCAGTTTAAATGCTAAATATATATGCAGATAAGGAATGCAAAAAAAAATTGGGGGCTATTGAAGTACAATCATTTCAAGTTTTCTGAACAATATTTTTGATCGGAAGACACAGTATTTGCAACAAAGCGTAAACTAAATGCATCCGTAATACAAAGCAATGTAACTTTTATAGGCGAGTGTTAGTAGAGAAGTTCCTAGTCAACATTTTACTGCACTGATAGACTGCTAGTCATTCTGTACACGTCCATGCAGGCAATATCGTGAGGACAGTACATCGGTTTCACCATAAATCTTTGTGTTTTTACTGCTGAGTTTTGCTACACTGGCAAATTTCGCAATATTTTGTTTTGGTTCACACTACAGCCTCCTGCAGAAGCAGAAATTGATACCCCCCTAAGCGTTCACTGGAGCGTAAATTTAGTTTCACGCAATAAGGCATCTTTTGTTATGCTGCACTAAATTTCTCACTGAAACTTTATAGATGCATAAACTATACACATCATCACAAAGCAATAGTTTTAGAGGATTTCAGTAACGTAATATGTGCTAATAATCAATAATGTGGCAGTAGAGCATCCACAGAGAGAGTCACACCCTAAAGTCACAATTTTACGAAATCTGAAACACTTGCAAGACGTCCGTAATCCCTGTTCATCTTCAAAGATATAAGTCTGAAGTAAAATAAATCAACTACAAATTAAATTGCCTCTAATTTTATCAAGTAGCTTTATTGGCATGAGTTCATTACAATCATAAAAGCAATTAGAGTTTTTGTTTTCAAACGCTTTGCTGATGATGTGACGCTTTTTACTTTTGGCAAGAGTTTTATGACGTTACTAAAGTAGTTCGCTTTTATTAGCCGCCGAGACATTGAGACGTGGTCACCACTACTTAATTGTAATGCTGTATCATTGTGAGGTCACAGTTGTGATGTGGTAGCATGGTGATGTCACAATTGTGGTGTTGTAGCATTATGACATCACTGGGCAAAAGTGGGTATGCTGCGAGACCGTCTCATGACCAGACGGACCTCCACATTAGGAAGACTGTCCTGTTTTGTCTGGCTGCAACCCTCGTCCGCTACAGCCATATGAAGGTCGAAACGAAGAGACACGGATTTCTTCCTCAGCTTGGGGTTTCCTTTAAAGAATGACCCTTCCCATTGCCTGATAACCCTGTCAATCTTCTCAGTCCTATAGCACACAAAAAGGCAAAATAATAAACACAAATATTGGTGTAAAGATTTATGACATAAAAGTTCCTGCGCAATGCTATTGCATGCAAAGCCAAATGCAAGATCAAACACATTAAATTGTTTGTAAAGAGGTAGTTCATCCAAAAATTTTAATGTGAATTTTATCTGTTTACCCCCAGGGGATTCTAGATGTAGAATCAAACTGATTTTTAACTCAAACCGTTGCAGTCTGTCAGTCATACAATGGAAGTCAATGGGACTTATGACTTTAGGCTCACATTAGGCAGTTTGAACCGTGCCCGAGTGTGCTTGACCACCAAAGCGTGGTTCGTTTAGCCGCCCTGGCCCGCTTGGAAGAGGTGTGCCAGAGCACGGTTAAGCTGCGGTTCGCATGTAGTGTAAGCGCTAACCCGAAAAGGACACGCGACATCAAGATTTTGCGACGCTCCAAAACCAAGATGGCGGTGAAAAGGTAACTTCGGTCGATGGCAGAGGTGCAATGTTTGTTAAACAATAAGCTGTGAGAGGGCTGTGGATCACCGCAAACTAAACAACTCAAAATTATTGTCCACAAAATAAACAGAGCGATGAACTCCATCGCCAATCGTACTCGGGCCCTGTTCATGGCAACCGTGCCTAGTGTGAGTACACCCTAAATCTTGTGGCTTATGACGATTCTTTAATGTGTAAAGACACGAAATGATCAGCCGGATAGTGACGCATTTTACATGATTTCTTTCTTTATGGCGTATCACAGACTTATAAGTGCATTATTGCCACCTATCATTCAAATGGACCATTGACACTAGCTTCAATCTTATTTAGGAGTGTCAGATGTCCATTTGATAGGTGGCAGTAATGCACTTATAAGTCTGTGATCCACCGTAAAGCAAGAAGAACATGCGTCACACTCCAGGTGATGTGAACGCGCTCAGGACAGTTGGATATTGAGGTGAATCCAAGGTATTGGTTTTGTCTGTGTTTGTTTTTTCACTTTTAAAGCCTTGAGTCCCACTTCCATTATATGACTGACAGAGTGCTACAGTTTGAGTAAAATTTGTTTTGTTTGTAAACAAAGTCACTTACATCTTGGATGCCCTGGGGGTAAGCAGATAAACCTCACATTTTCATTTTTGGGTAAACTATCCCTTCAAGTTGTGAAATGCTTATGGTTCTTCATTGCAGCAAGTCTATAAGTCTACAGTGTGTAAACTCACTCCACATTTCCATGACCCTCTGCACTCTCCCTCACTACATTTCCTTCCAGAATCTCCTGAGTCTTCACAGTACAGATCTCCCCATCTTTGTTTTGTTGAACTGGTTCTGGATGGAAAAACACAAACACAAAGTTCCAAAACTTTTCTCAGGCTTGGAGCTGTGTAGTAAACCAGATTATTCTAAAAAAATCTGAAACATTCGGTGGAATCATTGATTTTCAGGGCCTCTTGACATTCTCCTTACCTGGGAGGATGACAAGACTCTGGTGTCGCCGAAGGGCTGGGCTTTTTTTCGAATTTTTTTGAGAGAAGACTGGCTCAGCTATATCTTCATCACATCCGTTGGGCAAGCCATTCTGCTCTGGAGCAGGATCTGACCCCTTCCATGGTTTCAGTTTTAGAGACGGACCATCTGTGTTCAGAAACCTGTGGTACACAATTGAAAGAAGAAGCAGGTTTGATTCAAGACCACACTCAACCTGATCGTTACCTTAGAATCATCATTAGGTTGACTGGTTGAGTGTTTATAACATCAAGGGCACAATGCCAATGCCAAGAAACCCCATCAAAATTCCAGTGCATTACTTTGGAGTTCCATAAAAGAAATCATACAAGTCTGAGCGTGTGCTAACGGTTTAGTTGCATAAACAAATACAGCTCAGTAAATCTGTCTCTCCCCTACCTGCCCTCCTCGTGTTCCAGGAGTTTCCTATAGGTCGCAATCTCTCTCTCCAGCCTCATCTTGGTGTTGAGGAGCTGGCTATGGTTCTGTTTCTGGACTTCAAGACCATCTCGCACATTTTCTAGTTCAGACTCCAGACCCCTGACAGACCGGGACAGATCCTTGAGCTGCACAGAGTATTGGAGCTGAGTGTGGTGCAGGGAGCTGTGGAGACTCCTCTCCTGGTGGAATAAAACAGAATTATTTTTTTTCCAACATTTCCACCTACAAGCATCCCTGTGTCCCTCTATAGAACAATCTGCTTGGGGAATGTCTTAATGAATGGATGGATTTTCAGTGTTGGTGGAATGATATAGGGTGGTCTGAAACAGGGAACAGAGACCAAAATATTGCAGGCAAGCAAGCCATCTTCCATGTTGAGTAACTTCAGTGCCAATCCCACTTCAAGGTCAGTCCATCTGGGCCAATATGGGACTACATTAGCTGCCTTGCGCAAGGGCACAATGGTAATGGCTCACAGATTGCAACTTACAGTGCTTGATCCGCCAACCTTCTTGTTATTGTTAATCCCCCTGAAGGCATCTGGAGGTGAAAACCTTGGCACAAAGATGATGACTTAAGGAACCCACATTTACGAGATCAAACCCCTAATATTCCAGAAACTCAACTGAATCCATGATTTACAGGCTGGCTTAAGGGCACAGTTGTTTGTGGCATTGGGATGCCTTGTAGGGCATCAAACTAGCAACCTACTGAATGACAGTCTTGAGTTTTAACCACAACGCCGCCACCGAAACGTATCTTGATCACGACACAGTGGTCGCTGAAGATGCCGGTAACTCTTCAGTCCACAAACTTGGAATGAAGCAGTGGAACCTGGCTCTAGATTATATTCCCCAACTTGTATAACATCACACCTAAGAGATTAGTTTTTGGTAACAATTTGGTGTTTTCTGCAGTACTTGATAAATAAATGATTGGTTCCCAGAACAAGGAGTGATGACAAATCCGGCAGGGATCTGTCGTCCATTCCCTGGAGACAAAGTACTGGTGTACGTTTGACACTCAATTCACACTACATAGAGGTTGAATTGAGTTTGAGTCTGATTCTATAGATGACAGATTCATATCTGACTTGTTCTGTTAAGACCCGAATATGCGTTATGTAGCGTTATTAGTGATATTCTAATTAGCCTGTTATGAGTTAAGGTGAAATGGGTTTTTAGGTGTGTCGACATGTTTCTGAATTGGAGTGTGTGTGTTCGGGTGTGTCTGTGGGCATGTCTGTGGGAACCGAACGCACCAAGGCATGTAGCGATTCGATTTCCACCTGTAGACGATGCCATCGTTTTCGGGCCTCAGCAAGCTCGGCTCGTGCCTCCTTCAGGGCCTCATCACCTGCTCTCACCTGCAGTGCACAAAAAACAAAAACAAATGCAGAGTATACATAAGAATACCACAGAATACAATAAATCTTGTTACATTTTTAAAGCCTCTTATTTCAATAAGGTACCACATTGTGCCTTAGGACACCTATTACTCATGGTAAACTGACTTCAATGCATAGCCTATCTGGCATTATCCATGATTTACATCCCAAAATAAAGAAATAACCTGCCAAATGACGTCAGTGAGCAACACAGTAGATCACATTAAAGAAAACTGAACTGATGCCCTTGTGGTTCGTGTTGATGTATATCAAAGTCTAGGAATCAATTCAGTCTCCATCTGATAAGAGTGGAGTATAGTGCTACTTAACCAAAAATTGAAGAAATACCATGTTTTTAACTGTACCATGTTTCTGGACATATACTATGGTGTTACCATGTTTCCCAGGAGATGATTTTCAGTGGTAATATCATGTGTTTTGGGACATTTAGCGTGGTAATACCTTGTTTTTATGGACATGTTACAATGTAAAACCATTTTTTATGGTACCAGAATGTCTTTTGGACCTTGGAGCACCACTGTATTAATGCCATCTGTTTACCAACATAGTAGGTATTTGTAAAGATGAGCTGCAGTGTGTTGTTGTTTTTCAATGAGAGTTACGAGGCCAATGGCCTATGTTTTTTTGCGAGGGCATAAATTCTGCTCAAGCACACTGGAAGACAAATAAACAATCACCTACTGATGAGAACAGAAAAAAGACAATGGTTATGCTCAATGGGACTCGCATCCCTCATTATCTTTTGAATAATAATGGTGGCTCTTAGCAGTCTTTTCACTCACACACACACACACACACACTACGACCGCTCTGCAGTGCCCTGGCCAGCAGACCGTAGAGAGTGTTTAAAGCAGAGAGAGAGAGTGAATACTCGTACCTGTGGCGGAAATGCAGTTGTGGAGCTGGTTGTATCCTTTCCGGGCCTTCTCTTTGAAGCGGGACCGGAGCCTGGGGCTGGATTTGGTGGCATGGCTGGGTCAAGGCGACTCTGGGCTGGGCTAGAGTGGTCGCACTGGGTGCTGGTCTGGGAGAAATCCATTCCTCTGCCATCCTCTCCTGCAGCAACCTGCGCTAGCACTCTATCACACTCCTCTTCTGCTCGCCGCTGGTGCTGATCCAGCTCTCTCTGTCAGCCAACGAGAGAGAGGGGGGGTGGAAAATCAGAGGAAGGAAAAGGAGAATTTAAAGGGCTCCTCTCATAAATGTCCTTATTCTTGTGATACACAACATTGATTAACATCTTCCAAAACAACAAAAATGTCTCATTCTGACATCTATGATCTAAATTAATATGTACGTATTTGCATTTCATTGACTATGAGGCCTGCCCAGTCAGAGTGAGGTCATACATATGACTCTGGACCACAAAACCAGTTTTAAGTCACTGGGTATATTTGTAGCAATAGTATATTGCCAAATACGTAACTTTTTTTATTAGTAATGTGCATTGCTAAGAACTTAATTTGGACAACTTTAAAGGCGAATTCTCAGTATTTTGATGCGTTAATCTCAATATGGCTGGTTTTGTGCTCCAGGGTCACATACTGTATAATGTTATTTGTAAACCTTAGTAAAAAATCAGATCACATCAATTCAAAATGTTCACCATGAACATGATTTCAAATCAAAACAGCTGATTTTTATGGAGCTACTTACGTGGCGGTTAGACTTTGTCACAGACTGTAGCATTGAAGATTGAAGTAGCTACAACAAAATGTTAAGACAAATTCAACCAATAACATTTGGAGTAATTTTTACAGTTTAATTTTTGGTTTAGTAACTGTGATTACTGTGTTAATGGTTGCACTAAACCTATATATATATTTATTATTTGCCACAACAGTAATTGTGCACAAACGAGAAGTATAAAAGATTACTTGCAAAATCTATAATGTTTAATAATAATAAAAATGTAGTTATGTTCAGATCCATCATTCCCTATACACACACCCATTCCTCCAGGCCAACCGTGCGTTAAGACATTAGGCAACATTTTAAACAAGCATTTTTTTTTACTAAAGACAGACGTCAAGGTTTCTCTCGTTAAATGCTTAAGATGACTGACAGAACATCACACGCACAGTGACACACAATTGCACAATTAGAGACAATCACTAACTGTCATTAAACCAAACAGCGTCTCCACCTCATGTTCTTCCATGATTTGCTGTAACTCATTCTGGGATTCATAAAGCTGCTTTTCCAGGAGAGTGTTGGTTGTTTCCATCTCTTTCTTGTTTAGCATCAGCTGTGACACCTCCTGCTCCTTCAGGAGTCGGAGTATCTCCTGGGTTTCACATCTACACACATACGCACAGTTATTTTAATTTGAAAATGCATTTAAAGGGATACTCCACCCATTATCAATTACTTACCCCCATGTTGTTCTAAACTACTAAGCGTTGTTTGTTGTCGGAAGACAATTTAAGATTTATTGGATGAAAACTGGGAGGCTTGTGACTGTACTATTGACTGCCAAGTAAATAACAGCATCAAGGTCCAGAAGAGTATGAAAGACTCTGCCATCGGTGGCTCAACTGTAATGTTATGAAAATACTTTTTGTACTGAAAGAGAACAAATTCGATGGCAGTCAATGGGACAGTAAAAAGCTTCCCAGTTTTCATCCAAAATATTGCTTTCCGAAGACGTACAGGTTTATGGGTTTGGAACGACATGGGGAAAAATGTGTCACTGACTTTCTACGAAAATTAGACTTATTATGTGTCATATTTGTTAATTTACTGAACTTACCACAAGAGGGCGATCAGACGTTCAAGTCACAATATTTAGTTTTTCTGATGTGAATTATTCCATTGGAATGTTTGGAATGCAAACTGTATTATGAATACAGTCCACAGTATGCAAGTTTTCTGATTTGTTTTGGCCAAATTACAAAACACAGTGGGTTGGGTAGAGTATCCCACAATGCAAATTGTTTTAACTTTTAACTTAAAAGAAAAGTCTCATAGTTTGACTGGACTAATTAAAACATTTGTGTATGTTTATTTATTATATGTGGATAAAAAATGTATATATAAATAAATAAATAAATAAATATACATATATATATATATATATATATATATATATACACACACACACATATACATACAGTTATATATATATATATGATTGAAGTTGAAAAAAAAAAAGATAAAATATATGTTTCTTGTTAATTAAAGTTTCTAACCTCGTCTTTAAATGTGCTGCCCTAAGCTTCACTGCATCCGATTGTAACAAAACTTCTGCATTTTCCATTATGATCATCCTAACCTGCCAAAACAAACATTAAAAAAGGAGAATTAACAAGAAAAAAGACATATAATTAAGATAAATTACATTATAATTGCCCGTGGGTAGAAATTACCCTCTTGAGCAACTTGATAAAAAATAAGTAGGAAAAAAAAGCTTATTAGAAAGGAACAAGGCTCATTGATGATAAATGACTATCAACAACCATCATGGGAACACAAAATCATTTTTGAATTCTCAGTGTGAAAGATCAGGGTGTATGAAGGTGTGCATGAGCATGTGGTTTTTCTGGCTGTCTACTGATTGACAGACTCTGTGCACGCAAATACTAACACCACTGAAGGAAGTTATGAAGAATTAAATGCTGCCAGCATTTTCACTTAATGTCTGTTGTACACATTACTCATGCATAGATTATATCTTTATGGATCGATGTTCTTTTTTCCCAGAGTGCATCAAATAGTTAGCTGTTTGTCACATAAAACAACACAAGTGGGTTTAAACCTGTGTTATCAGCATTTTTGCAAATCTTTAAGCACGCTATTATTATGTTAGGGTCAATGATCAAGCCAGGTGCGAAAGACGGCCCTGAGGTACTGACAGATTAACAATTTTTCACAAGGTCAGAATGGCCACAGGCATCGGAACAGTTTTAGGAAGCACAGGTGTCAAGCGCCTGGTTTACAGACGGCTAGTAATCAATTAAAATACCTGTTAGTGGCACAGAATTTAAACCACTAGCTTACAAACCACTTAAAAAGACTATAATAATAATAATACTAATATCCAGAAATAGTAGTATGCTATAATGAGCATGAATAAATTTAAAATGTCATGTAATCTTTGCATGCTGCGCATTTTAAAAACTGTATACCGCAAAAATAGTATGAGTAATATAGGAGTATGGCATTCTGGACTCATACTTGGTCTCAAACATATAGAATATCTAATCATTGCATGCATACTGAGTATACTGCAAGAGTATTCAAAATAGTATGCAAAAATAATAGTATGCCATAACGTACATATTCTTAATCTTGAATATAGAATGTTATGACACAAAAAATGCATACTACAAACTAAAGTAGTACAAGTAGTATGCCATTTCAAACATATTCTATACTGTACATAGAGCATACTGCTAATATGCACAAGTGTACAACGAACCATTCATATTGAACATAGAATGTTATGTAATTGTCATAGGCAGCACAGTATACTGTATACTGCAGAAAAATAGTATGTAAAAATTGTATGAGTAGTATGATCGTGTTTCATTCTGAATGTATATTGTGCCCAGTATACTGTGCAAAACTTCAAATTAGGATTATAAAAAAAGGCAAAAAGTGTAGTATGCTATAACAATGCCTTATTAGTATACTACTTATAGAATGTAGTATGTACAGTATATTATTATACTTTATTAGACATTTTACACAAACTTGGATTAAAAATGCTAAAAAAAAAAAATAAAAAAAAAATTGCACGTTTAAACATTCATGTTGGCATAAAATACTTTTGCATACTATTTTTTTCAAACAGCACGAAGTATGCAGTTGCAGTCCGCAGTATGATATTAAGCTGTTCCAAATTAACAGCTTAATAGCATACTACATAAATTCTGCAATTTATCAACAGAATAACTTTCTTAAGGCTGGTGGACGGTTGTGTTTCTCACAGAGTGCAATATTCGCTTTGCGCATTTTGACTGGCTGGCTGCCATTTTGATGATTCATGAGCTATTGTGGCAGCATAATATACAGTTAATCATTGTTATTGTCACTGTAAGTCACGCTTATATAATGTATTTTAAGGGGATAAAATGAATTAGTAACTCTTAAAGAAAATGCTTATGTGTTTGTACAGTTAATGTTAATGCAAACTATTATTCACAAAGACTCACACAGGTAATATTGTGCTTTGGTTTTAGACAGTGTTCAGAATGGAATACTTTTGTATTCGACATGTGGCTCAAGATGTGCTGAAAGTAAGTAAAGATAAACATTCTAATTTGTATGCTACATTTAAATACATTTTTCTTCTTACTGTCTATGTACGGCATGTTACAAAAATGGCATTTGTAGTGTGGTAGTATACTATTTCAAACATATACTTATTATTAGACATGTTTGTCATCTAATTGTTGGCATAACATGCTGCTCATACAATTAGTATGAGTAGTGCAGTAGTATGGCATTATGTCATCTGATTACTGCATTAATATATACAGTGATGTATACTAACTGTAAGAACTTACACCCTGCATACTGCATACTTGCAATAATGCATTATTATTACATACTGCACAGTATACATAAAAAATATGATTAGTATGGTATTATGCCATTTCAAACATATTTTGGTATCAAATATATTACTAGTTATCAAGTGATTGAAAGTTAACATCATGAAAAGTAGTACAGAATGGTATACTTTGCATACTGCAAAAGAGTATTCAAAACAGTATGCAAAAAGAATAGTATAGCATAGCAAAAATATTCCTTATCTTGAACACAGAATGCAATGCAGTAATTACATGCTACTGAGTATGCATATTCTATACTGCAAAAATTGTATGGCGTCTAATTTTTGACTAAACAGTCTCAATTTAAAAAAAAGTTAATTTTCTCAGTTAACATACTGCACAAACTGCATAACACACTACTCATTAACTTAAACAGTATAAAAAATAATAAATAATAATAATAAATAAATAAAAATAATAATAATAAATAAAAATAATAGTTTGCCAGTAACAAACATATTCTTACTATACACTATGGAATGAATATAATATTATAACATTCAGTATACAGTATGCATACTGCATACCTAAGTGTATAAGTAATATAGTAGTATGCTATTCTAAACAAATCTTAATACATAGATTGTAATCTAATTTCGGACTAAACTGAATATTTACTGGATATTTTATAAACAGTATGAATTGTGCAGAACAGTAACTGCAGGAGTATTCAAAATAGTACGCAAAAATAATATTATGTAATAGTAATGCACATATTCTTAATCTTGAATTTTAATATAATATAATGCAGTTATTACATGCTACACAATATGCACACTACATACTAAAATAGTACAAGTAGTATGCCATTCCAAAAAAATTCTTAGTATCATATATAGTATGCACTGAATTTATCAGTAGTATGAGTGGCACAGTGCAGAATACCATGCATACCGCAAAAGAGTATTGAAAATAGTATGCAAAAAGTATAATAGTAGTATGAGTGGCACAGTGCAGAATACCATGCATACTGCAAAAGAGTATTGAAAATAGTATGCAAAAAGTATAATGTGCCATAACAACATATTCTCAACCTTGAATTTAGAAGTCAAAAACATTATTACAGGCTGCACAGCATGCATATTGCAAGAGTAGAATGACAGTATTCAGTAAATTACATTAATTTAACAAAGATTTGGGGACCAACCAACGGCCATCGGAACTTCACATTTTTGACTCCTCTTCTCTAAAACACCTGATTTACCTGATTTGGGTGTGTCGACATAATGAGACACCTAAACTTAACAGTGGTGCCCCCAGGGGCCAAATTGACAACAACTACAAAAGATGATGCATCTGAGAAAAAAGTACATGCATTTAATGTTTTAATCAAGCTGACTACCCCAGAGCCAGTCAGAGGGGTTTTTTCAAGGTAACACGAAAAGCACCTCAGGGATCAAACATAACGAGACAGGCGAGCTGTAGATAACAGGGCAGATAATAAGCGTAAATGTCACAGACCCACCTGAGCTCGCAGTTCCTGTGCCAGCGCCTCCTTGTGGCTCCAGTCCCTCCGCGGAGTGACGTTCCTCAATGCCCATTCCTCTATCTGCTCCTCCAGTTCGCAATTGGTCCGTTCCAACTCATTCACATGCTCCAGGAACCCCTTTAGTCGTTCGTTCAGGCCCCTCATAGCCAATTTCGACTCTTCGAGTTCCTCCATGGGACCAGATGAAGTGCAATGTCTCCCAGTCCGTTCTGCCACACCTAAAATGATTAGGTGTTTACCCAGTAAATATTTTGCTTGAATATGGCCGTCGACGTGGCTTCTATGGACAGGAACCAAGCCTTTTCCCGACCTTTGGGGACTTGGGGAGTGGAACAGGAGCGAGGGGCCCACCAGGGTCCTGCCGGCCTCTTGTGGAGGTAAAAAGCAAGAGGCCACAATTTGTGCCACGGGTTTCGCTGGTGCTTTTGTGAAGGCTGATCCTGGATTAGTGACAATTCACACATACACACACACACACACGGGTCAAAGTCCATTTGTGTTTTACAGTAATAAAGGATTTGCCATGTTTTTGTTTGCACCGGCTTTGGAGTCTCATATTGCGTGCGGTTCGTTTGTGTCGCCGTAGGGTGTTTGCGCATGGCTGTTTGTGTTCGCTATTATATTCTACACATTCAGATCTTTTACTTAATCATTTTTTTCTGTCTAGGTGAATTCGTCTTTAGTACAGATCTGTGATGTCGAGGCATGTCTCAGACCTGCAGGGCATACTTACAAACTGCTTTACAACTCAAGCGTTTCGCTAAAGCTGTGCGGATTAACAAAAGCATTTCGGCATTTAGTTTAGAACAAGTTAGCAGCCTCTGTGCAAAGGGGAATGTTGACTATGCATCAGATCTGAGCTATGCACTAATCCACTGCAAATGTACATTTTTTACCACAGTTCAGTGTTGATATAGTCTGTATTAATTTAATTGTAAAAAAAATAAAATAAAATACATGAGCATAGAATGCAGTTTGTTGGGGACTTCAAAAATGTTGCTTAAATGTCACTAGAAAACAAAAACTTTGTCACACTTTTTTTTGTACAAGTGTGTTCACTTCAGATGTCTCAAGTGTGTTCACACAGATGTTTTCAAAGGCCAGTGTGAATGTAAATTTAAGGGGAAAAATACAAGGTCTATGCATGACCTGACGTTTTATTTGTATCCAAAGTCATATGATTGTGCATTAAGCACAATTCTGCCTACCTGGTCTCATGGCATAAACCTACCTGGGTGCACTTTTTAGCGAGACATGAAATATGTACCAATAAGTACATATTACTGCAGTTCCCAAAGAACTGAACACTAGAGGCACTAAAACTCGTGACAATTTTTATTCCTTAAACTTTTCTTTATTTCAATTAATACATTGTGACTACTTGAAGAATATCATGTTATAACATATGACAAAACAATATTAATTTTATGGGAGATTTAAAAACTGATGTTTTTGAATGTTAGCATCACACATATCCAGCTTCATATCTATGGGTTATCATAGACCGTAAATTAGTTCGGTAGCTCAAAGAGCACAGAGACGTGCTTGAGCGGGGAGGATCTCTAGTTCAAGTCCCATGTAGCTACAGGTCAACAAAACAGTTTGAAACGGTGTAAAAAAAGAAGTTGAAATGACCCGGTTGCATCAACAAATGTGTTTTAATATCAGTTTTGCATTTGTTGGGTAAGTTTAGGGTTGGATTTGGTGTAGGGGGTATTTCCAGCATTACCTTATAGCGGCAGTTCCCGGATATTTCAATTTTAAAGTAATAAAAATGTGCCATCTATGTTTTATCACCACTCAGTGGACAACTGCGGTGAAATGTGCAGTAAGGCACTTAAAACGATGTTGCGAAAAAAAGTGCACAGAGGTACATATTTTTATGAGACCGTGTTTCATTCATACTCAAAGGCAGATGGCGCTCTTGCGTATAATTCCAAAACTGTTTCAAAGAAGTTATAATTTGTGACATGCAAGTGAATTCCTAATATGGACAAAGGCATCCAGGTATTTATTACAGTATAAAACATAGTTCTTCTTTTATTTAATATAAATATATTTTCTGCATTGTTCTGTAATAAAACTTGAAAAAAAGTGTTTGTAGTTTATTAACAAATGATCAAATTGTTATTAGAAAGACATAGTGAAAATAGCATAGTACAAAGTATTGTAGCAGTGTAGGATATTTTGTTCAAAATCTGGTTCAAAATTCAACCTGTCAATTAAAATTGCTGTCCCCCTCACTTCTGAAATTATGTTTATGCCCCTGTTTAAATATATATAACACATATTTTAATATTGCCTATAATTATAAATATAAATTTGTATTTGTATTACTGTATATATATATAATGCTGTCAAATGATTAATCGCAATTAATCACATACAAAATAAGTTTTTGATTGCATAACATATGTGTGTACTGGGTACAGTATGTTTATTTTGTAGACATAAATGCAGACACACCTTTTGAAAATATTTATTTAAAAAAAAAAAGTGTTTACATGTCTATATTTATATTATAGAATTTATATTATATACAAATATATTTATTACAGAAACAACATTTTTCTGAAATATATACATGCATGTGAGTGTATTTACATACAGTACTGTGCAAAAGTCTTAGACCACTAGTATTTTCACCAACAAAAAATGGTTTTAAGTTTGCGGTTGTGTGTCAGTTGGAAATATCAGTTTACATTTCAAAACATTATTTATGCATTATCATGCAGTGAGATTATTGTCTGCACTAGGAGTCTGACAACAGCCAGTGCTCCACATAGAGATCTGATCTGATCATCATCCAGTCTGTCTGGAATCACGTGAAGTAGCAGAACAAACTGAGACAGACTCAATCCAGAAGAACTGTGCCAACGTCTCCTACCCTGGAAAGCTACAGTACTGTTCAAAGTTTAAGATACTGGTGTAAAAATGCTGTAAAATGAGGATGCTTTCAAAAATAATGGCATAAATAGATTTAACTTATCAATTAACTAAATCAAATAAATATTTGGCATTACAGCTTATGGCACAGATCTTCTGGATTAAGTCTCAGTTTGTTCTCTTACTTCATGTGACTGGATGATGATCAGATCAGATCTCTGTGTGGAGGACTGGCTGTTGTCAGACAATAATCTCACTGCATTATTACAATTAATGACAAAAACAATGTTTGGAAATGTAAACTGA
>JAUCMT010000053.1:3765764-3785289 GCA_032357475.1 Enteromius thamalakanensis
GACTCCTTGTGCAGACAATAATCTCACTGCATTATTACAATTAATGACAAAAATAATGTTTGGAAATGTAAACTGATTTCCAACTGACACGCTACCGCAAAAGATAGAAATAACACACTTGTTGCTAAAAATACAAGTGGCCTAAGACTTATACAGAATAAATAAGACACACCCATATATTACGTAAACAAAGTTTTGTATGCGAATAATCACAATTAATTGTTTGACAGCACTAATATATATTTGATATCTACTTTAAAATGAAATATAAATATATGTGTGCAAGTTAAAATATGTGTGAAATGACATATAATATTTCAAAATCTAGATTATTAAATTACTTAATAATAATAGTAAATATAGTGCATAAATCACCTGTTCAAACCAATCAAATTTGAAGGCTGTAGCTGTTGGGATTAAACAGTCTGAATAAATTCACTAATAAAGGTAAAAATATCATTTAATAAAATATAATGGCTTTAATAAGTCTATCTAGTCAGACTATTTTGCACACAACAGAAAGGTATTATTACATTGACATACAAATCAGCCTATCACATAGTTCATGTTTTTTATCCCTGTTTTTTATTTTTGTCTTGTTATTTGTCTTTTGGAGAGTGATTTATATTTGTTTTTATAAGTCATCGTCTTTTAAATGTGAACTAAAAGAGAACCTTACATCATTGTGACTTCTCAACAAACAGATGAGAAGAAAAGTAACTTGCATACAAACTCGACTTGTTTACCCAATAAAACGAAGTAAAAGTTAAACATTGTACAAAGGCAGTTGTACAAACAGCATAATGATGGTAAATGCTGTGCGAGTTTCATTGCGTTTGATCTACCGAACCAAAGACATCTACGATGACAGCTACAACTTCAGAGAAAGCACGATCATCAGAGGAAAACAAAACAAAAGCAATTCGACTTACCAGCACGCCCTCGCCCGTCCCACCCCTTTTTTTTCCTCCGTCGTCCCTGCCCTTGTGATTCCCCTTTAGATACGAGTCATTGAAGTGTGGCAGTGGCAGTGGGATGAGAGTCCCGTCTGGTTGTGCATGTCCCGCCCCACACATCTGCTTCTGGGGTGTCGACGCATCTGGCTTAATGCCTTAAAAGTCACGGGACAGGGAATGCCGCCCGACCTGTTCTGGCCCCCGGCACTGCTCCATGAGAAAACAACACAGCCATCTGAAATGGGAGTGCAGGTAATTACAAACAGGTAATGACTGCTGACATGCGGCTACCTGTCCGACAATTAAATTACATGGTGGCTTACTGGAAAAAAACAAAAGCTGTCAACTCGGACAGGCAAAGTTTGAGATCCAGGTGGTGACACACTACCCACGGCCTTTTACGAGGCCTATACATTCCCGCTCGTCCACACCTGTCTACACTCCAAAGACAAATTATATCATACTTTAGCTTTGTCCTTTTTGGAGTTGGCATTAGTTGTAGTTATATTTTTGGGCTAGTGCAATGACAAAAACCTAGTTTATTCATATATATTTGTGATGTCATCTGTTTTTTTAACAATATTGTTCATAAAAAAATGTTTGCATAAATAATCTATAAATATAATTAAAATACATAACGTGCTGACATATATAACTAAGTGGTATGGATAGGCAGATATATAAACTATTTAGTTGCATACATAATCTATACATATATATATACACATACATACACGTGTACAGTTTTATGCAAAAGTTTGTGCACTCCTTGCAGACAAGATACAGTAAGAGTCTGGGGGTGAAGACTTTTGTACAGGATGAATATGTTCAAAATTTTCTTATTTTGTTAAAATGTTGTTGTTTTTTTCTGCGTTTTGGAAGCCAAAAAAGATACTTGGATGTTTTCGAAAGGCAAATTGAGTACAAATTACCTGGATCTTCAAATTTAAAAAGTTTTCACCCCCTGGCTTTTAATGCATCTTGTTTCCTTTTGGAGCATCTGTGAATGTTTGAACCTTTTTTAATAGTTGTGTTTGAGTCCACAAACTGTCCTCAGTGTGAAACGATGGATCTTAATACCTTACAGTCACTTCTGGAAAAGGTTAAAATATTTTCAGATTTTGCAAACTTTTGCATAAAATTGTATATGATAAAACAATATATACAGTACATATGATGAATAACACACACACACACATACATATAGTCATGGCCAAAAATATCGGCACCCTTGCAATTGTTCCAGTTGCAAACATTTAGTTATTTAATTGCCTATTGTTTTTCACATGCAATAATTTTGCCCAGTGCACTTTTTTGGGTTGTGTATGAAATTGTATCAGATTTGACTTTTTTCTCTATTTCTATTACAATGCAAAAAATAACAACAAAAAGTAAACGTGAGTACCAAAACATTTGCAACTGCAACAATTTTCTAAGTGAAGGGTTGCAGAAGGGTGCCAACATTTTTGGCCATGACTGTGTGTGTGTGCGTATATCTATCTATCTATCTATATATATATATATATATATATATATATATATAGTAAGCCTACTTTATATTACATTTAAACTTATACTTTATATTACATTAAAAAAAAAACATTTTGTATAAATCATTTTAAAAAAAGCATGTCAACTTTTCATGTCAGGTCAGGTCCATTTATTATACTTGAGACAATAATTATGGGCTGTAATTCAGTTGAGACTCTTCAGCAGACATGGTATGTCTGTGTCATCGTGTTTGTTGACACATGGATGTCTCAGTTAGAGACACTGAAAGAATCCAAAGCTTTGCACCTAGACACTTTGTTTGGTCTTTTATCGCAGTCAATCTTTTTGAAGTTAAACCAACATCATCTCGGGTGTAAACTAATGAGAAACGCTGGCACTTTCAGCATTAATCTATCACCATCACATCCATGTCAATAACAAAGAAACTGTTATCATAATCCTACTTCTGCACCATATTTAACAACTTGTTGAGAAGCTAACTGAGCTGGACTTAGTCATATGAGAAAGTAAATATAATCATATACAAAGGTGAATGGAAAGAGTTATAAGGTATATAAGTGCAGGGTGTTTCGAAACGAATCACTTTCCATTGTGTTTATGGAAGTTATGATTAATTTCCTTTTTCATTACTGATCTTTCCAGAACATGCGCTAACATGCCACGTTGCACTTATTGTACATATATAGTTGCATGAATTTACTGTCTTCATCTTTACAAAACATAATCATACATCTAATCACCAAGTGTGTGCAGAAAGAAAAGTGGACGCCCCACCTGGACACACCTGTGCATTATGAGTATAACCATGCTAGGTATGCTGTGTTATAATGCACAGGCACGTCCCCTGGATACCATGGATACTCTACATAACTGTTTCGCCACGGCTCAAAAAACAAGGAAGAAGCAACAACAGCTAATTTGCATAGACATGTCAGAGTGTGAGAAACTTATTAACGAAGAATACTGTATTGGGTCTTACAATGGCATGTTAGACTTTCACTGCAAAGATTAGCAGGCTAGCTATAACCGGTAATTTTCAAACTATGGGTTTGTTCTGATTAAGAAGGTCAGTAACAGATGGGGAAAGAAAGCTGTTAGCATTTAACTAGTGAGTGTTTTTTAAACAAAAAGGTCTGTATCTGTAGTAATCTTTAGCATTTAAATGGTGAAAATATCCTTATCAAGAAGGTCTATAATCCAGCTGGTAGGGCCTACTAGATTGATCTACCGTTAGAATCTAGTCAACATTAGCATTGAACTGCTAAGATCAGGGAGGTCAGTATCTAGAGAGCATCAACATTAGCTGTAACGTCATCAGAAAAAAGGTTAACACTAGCACTATTTAACGGTTGAATTTGTTTTGATCAAAAAATACCTGGAGAAAGTTAGTTGTTAACGTAGCATTCTGGTCTTTCCTTCATTAATGGATTAAGTCAGTAAAATCCAGAGAAGGTTATTAGCATTAGCATTCTGGTGAGTTTGTTTCGAGGTCAGTAAAATGTAGAGAAAGTTATTAGCGTCAGCATTCTGGTGAGTTTGTTTCAATTACAGGTCAGTAAAATCTAGAGAAAGTTAGTGCTAGCATTCTGGTGAATTGGTTTCGATCAAAGAGGGCAGTAAAATATAGCGAAAGTTATTAGCATTAGCATCCTGCGTATATTTTAATCAAGAAGGCCAGTAAAAAATGTTGAGAAAGTTATTAGCATTAGCATCCTGAGTATGTTTTAATCAAAGAGGTCAGTAAAATTTAGAGAAGGTTATTAGCATTAGCATTCTGGCGAGTTTATTTCAATTATAGGTCAGTAAAATCTAGAGAAACTTTGTGCTTGCATTCTGGTGAATTGGTTTCAATCAAGAAGGTCAGTAAAATATAGCGAAAATTATTAGCATTAGCATCCTGAGTATATTTCAATCAAAGAGGTAGATAAAGAAAGTTATATTAGCATTAGCATTCTAAGTATTTCAATCAAAGAGGTCAGTAAATATAGAAAGTTATTAGCATAAGCATTCTGTTGAGTTTGTTTCAAGGTCAGTAAAATCTAGAGAAAGTTTGTGTTAGCATATGGTGAATTGGTTTCAATCAAGAAGGTCAGTAAAATATAAAGAAAGTTATTAGCATAAGCATCCTGAGCATATTTCAATCAAAGAGGTCAGTAGATAAAGAAAGTTAATAGCATTTAACATTTTGGTGAGTTTCTTTCATTTAAAGAGGGCAGTAAAATATACAGCAAAAGTTATTAGCATTAGCATCCTGAGTATATTTCGATCAAAGAGGTCAGTAGGTTTGTTTCAATTAAGGAGGTCATAGACTAGAGAATTTTATTTAGCATTAGCATTCAACTGGTATCTTCTAGTATGTTTATCACGGTGAAATGGTGAATTCCAACTGAAAACAGCATCCCAGCTTCAAAACATACCTAACCAGCATGTGCTGTTTTTTCAGCAGGGGTAAGTTTGCATCCAACTGTACACCTATTCTGATCAAGGATTTCTATAACGTCTAAAAAAACTAGTAATTAGCATTAGCAGTCAAACAAGTTTTTTATGATCAAAGGTGTAATGCCTGGTGAAAACTAGTTATTAGCATTAGCGTTCAACTCATTAATTCTTTCTGAAAGAAAGATAAATATTCAACTGGTAAGCCTTTTCTGATCAAGGAGGTCTATAAATCCAGACGAACGTTAGCTGTTAACGTTAGCATTTGGCTGCAGTTTGATTTTCCAACTTAAAATTTGGAGCAAAAACTAGTCAAACCACTAAAAGTGTTTCATTTTACACTTCACTTGTTCTTTAAGGAGCTCATGAAGAGGTCATTTGAAGAGAGATGCTTCAATTACACCAGAATTGTGTGTTAAGATCAACAAATACTCAAACGAGATTAACAGAGAAAAAGACAAACTGTCAACGGTCTTTTGCTGTTAATGACTCCAGAAAAGTCATCCAACTATCTTTCATGAAACATCAGTCAAAACAGATAGGACTGTCTCCCTTGGAAAAGCTACATTGTTCCACAAACATGCAACATCACGTCGATTGTCTGCTTCATTATTGGACAATGTGACAACACTAACCACACCAGACATGATCAGAAGAAACAGCCACATCAAAAGATAGATTTAACAAAAAATACATGCTCAGTCAAACAGAGTCAGAGGGTTCATATGTATGCACACAAAACAAAAGCATTTACAATATAATGGGATTATGTATTTATTTATGTATTTTAATAAAAAAATAAACTTATAATAAAGATATCCAAAATAAATACATTGTGAGTTTTTGTGTGTAGTAATTAATATATTGCATAATATTGTATAAATATTATTATTACTTTATTTATTAAAATATTATATTTATATATGTTCGTGTGAGTGGATTATGATTGATTTTTTTTATTAATATTTAAAAATTAAAAATTAACAAACTATATTTATATTTGTATATACACATAGATAGAGAGAGATTATATATTTTCTTTATATAAATATATGATGATAATAATAATAATAATTATATATTATTTTAATAGATCATTACAGTTTCATTACACTAAAATATTTAATAGTTTTATTATAGATTTATATATATATATATACAGAGAGAGAGAGAGAGAGAGAATAATAAATCATTTAAGATAATGAAAATACAAAAAAGTAAAATTTATCTGGAAAGGAGGCATCATCAGCTACAAAAATAAAAATAATAACCAGCTGAACCAAGAATAAAAGAAAACTTCTTAAGATTGATTTGACTAGTTCTCATAGTGAATGATGGCCTCACCATAATTATCTTGGTCATTAAAGATTTGCATAAATCATACATAAACCCTCATGACAATTCACACTATTACGTCAGCATTTAAAGTGATTAAAATGAAAAAACGACTGAGAAAACTGGTTCTTTTCAGCAAAATCCGCTGCAAGTTTCAGCCACAGCGGAGTGCAGGCTGAGAGCCCAGAACACTGCTATCAACAAAACTCGTGCATGTAAAGGGTTTAAGTTACATCTTCAAGTGAAACCCTTCACTAAAGAAATCTTTAATTTGCTTTGACACCGGTTGGCAGTCGCCTCGGGTGAAAAAAGAGACTGCGAGTCTCAGAAAATAATTATGTTGAGGAGTGTCTTTGATGATTAAAACCACAAGGAAGGGCACATAACTCAAAACGACACTAAGACTCGTCCGACAGGTTTGGGGTGGCGGGATGAACCGTTGGTTTTTTCGCTTACCGGGCGTTTCGTTGACCTTTAAGACGCATGACCTTTGCTGTGTAAACAGAAGCAATGCTTCCAACACTTAAAACATTACCAAGTTTAGGGTCAATGGTCTGGATGTCGGCCGACAGGTGGCAGCGTGCGAGAAAAAAAAGTCACGATGAGGAATGTTTTACAATACATTGCGCAAACCTCACATAAATCTATTATTGATAGTAAACTCACTCAGTGCTTACATTAGCGCTGAAAAAGCAACTCTGACGCAAGATTTTGTTGTTTTGGTACCTATTTGCCCCTACTGGTGGTATCATCTTACCTACACCAAACCACTGCCCAGTATCGTCTGAATACTGCAAGGGTTTAATTCAAAGGTCATTCTTTAGTCTGAGGATCAACACTAACGACAAAAAACAAACAGCTTTATACATGAAAGATGACGTATTGTGTGAGATTGAAGTAAGATACGTCAGTGGGAAGCCTTTTTTACTCAGACCAAGCGATATTTTTGGTGATTCAGAGCTGAACGTGAGCGTAATAAAACAATTTTGCAGGAAAAAAGTAAGTTTGAGGCAGGTTGAAAACTATTTGTAATTTTATTAGAATATTTATTAGATTTGTTCACATCAAATTAGAATTATCAAGTAATTATTTAGTAACTTATTATTTAATTAATATTTTATTTTAAATAAAAAGGCTGTGGGGGGAGGTGTGTCAGATGCTTCATGGCAAACTGTGCCAGTGGCTAAAATAAAATAAATAAACAAAGTTAAATATTTGTAGTTTAAAAGTTTGTCAGATGATCGATGGTAAACTATGCCAAAGTAAAATGTAAAAATAAAATACTAATATTTGTAGGGTGAAATGCTTCAGACGATTCCCGGCGAGATTTTAGGTGAGTTATAATAAACTAAAATTAAATATCTGTGGGTTAAAATGTTTCAGATGATTCACAAAAAAAAAACTGAGCCAGTGAAAATAAAAATAAAATACAATAAAATATTTGTGGATTAAAATTTGAGATTTTGGATGATTAAATAATGGTGTGTGCCAATGACAAATAAAATAAAATACAATAAATATCTGTGTGGTGAAATGTTTCAGATGATTCACAGCACACTAAACCAGTGATAAAATAAAATAAAATAAAATAAAATAATAAAATAAAATAAAAAATATTTTAAAATTATACAACTGAACCCTTGACATTCCTAAGATACTTTCCTCTGATGTAAATGTTGTTCACTTTAATAAGTTTTGCCGATTCTCTTGTAGACGACGCGTAAACCTCTAAAAATGTCGCCTCACTCTCTCGTGACCTACCTAAATCAAAACAAAAGATTCAAATGAGTAAACCCAAAAACAACAAAAGATGGTTTAAAAAGTCATGACTCCGAAGGGAGTGGTGAAGCACGAAAGTGGTGACGGAAAGTGTGTGAGAGGGGAACGAGTGAAGGTGCGGGCCGGAACCTGCACGCCACAGACCGCCAGAGACAGACTGGACTCGGTCTGGATGAGGCGAGCTATGCGGGCGGGAGTGGAAAGATAACGCCGAGAACGAGACACTCTGTAGGGCTTTTGAGAAGAGAGCTGCGATTGAGGGCGAGAGAGGAATGACAATGGGAAAAGTGAAAGAAAAAATAATTATGCACATGGATCATAAAGAACACGATCCAGTACGTTTGTAATTGCTCCTCACCTTTGTACGGTGTGTCTGGGACATATAATCACAGACACACATGACTCGAAAACATTGTAATTACATGCCTTTGGGCTGGTTAAATGTACTTCTCTAGAATAATGGCGCTAAATGACTGGGAAAAAGTAAAAGTTCACATTGTCGCGGCCAAAAACCTTGCGTGAGCTTTTTTTTCCCCCTTCACATTTGAATCATTACCTGAGTCACATTTTCCTTGGAAACTTTTAATTGGAGCTGGATTAAAAGAGCATCCGTTTTATGGTGGAATAGTGGTGTTGCATCAACATAGCACTATGATCGGTGACTAAAGTATAGCTTGCTTTATTGTATTCATTTAGCCTAAATCAGGTTTGTTCCTCAGATCTAATCATCGAGGGTGTGGACTGACATTGATAGTGAACCTGTGGCATTTAGAGCTCATTCTGAACATACCTAACAGGGCAATAACCTTATCAGATACATACAGCCACGGTGACTGCACAAGTGGAAGGGGAAAAACACTTTCATTTAAAACGCAGGCCTGACTTGTACATTTTGATGAAGCTTGGCATAAAGAAAATCCATGTAAATAATAATAACAATAATAATAATAATAATAGTAAAACCCTGTCTTAGCTAGGTCTGTAATAAATATTAAAATAACTATACGCAATTTCGAATAAATAAAAACACCTAATATAAGCACCTACATTTTTAATTTGATAAATTGTTACATTTTTATATATTGTGTCATTTTATATTTTACATATGCAAAAACAGAATGCACATGCATTAAAAATAGTAAAAAAAAATAAATAAATGCAGTATTCAAAATTTAAAAAAGTTCTCAGTTTAATTAATTACACACGTTTTTTAGTCTTGATGTGTAGCTATAAAAGCTGCAAGCAATACGGTGCTAGAATTATTGGTCATTTATTTAATACTTTCAGATGAATTATGGCATGTCACACCACAGTGCCTGTATGATTTATATAAAGTGGTGCAGTATAAACTACTGACCTTAATGTTAAATGGCTGTTATTGTTAGCAAACGTTATAAAGTGGTACTCTTTTGTTATGTCTATCCTAACCCATCAAACCCTAAAATCTGGGGAATTAACCTAGAATTAATGATTATTCATGAAATCGTGTCGATCAGGTTAGGCGAGCCTCAGGGCTCTGTCCTGGGCCATTTTAGAGACGCGCCCTGGACACACCTATTTGATGCTTTTCCGATAATCATTAACATAAATAAGCCAAAATAACCACACCCCTCAGTCAAACTGTATAAAAAGACCCTTGGCTCTCCAAAACCATTAAGCAGCTGTCAGAGGTGTCCAAACAAAGCGCAAGGCAACAGGAACGGAAACCATGACTCAGGTTACCCAGTCTTTTTCACGCAAGAGCATGTCCAGCTCCAGCTCTCGCCCCTTCTCCTCGCTCTCGCTCAGCGGTGGATACTCCAAGCGCATCGCCGTCGGTCATGCGCCAAGTGTCTACGCAGGTGCAGGAGGCTCCAACATGCGCGTCTCTTACGCACAGAGTACCAAGAGCGGTTTCGACCTGGCCAGCGCGCTCGGCGGCGGTGACAATGGCTACGGCGTGGCTTTTAACGAGAAGTCCACCATGCAGAACCTCAACGACCGTCTGGCGACCTACTTGGAGAAGGTGCGATCCCTGGAGAAAGCCAACGCGCAGCTGGAGCGCCAGATCCGGGAGTGGTACGAGAAGAGAACCCCTGTCTCCAGAGACTACAGCCACTATTACGTTACCATCGAAGATCTGCGCAAAAAAGTGAGTCATTATTTGGCACGTGGAAATGAAAAATATTTAAATGAAAAGCAAACTATACTGACGATTATATTTTATTGACATAAAACAGTAAATAAATAAAACTAAAACTTAAAAAAAAAAAGATTACCAATGTTTGTATTGGATAATAATATCACTAGGGTTGTTTTATATACAAAACAACCCTATATACATGTATTCATTTATATATATATATACATACACACAAAATAGAAGGGAAGACTACAAATTTTATCTTGACTACCAGCTGACATAAAGCAAGTTTAAGTAATAAAGTAACCAAAACTAAATAAAACTAATAAATAAAAAGCAATAATCTAAATAGACATGTTTTAGAATGCATATGCAAACTATATAATGGATGCATAAAAATATATATGGAAATATATCTAAAAATACAAAGGGAGTCTCATTTTTTTATCTGTTTGTCTTCAGATCACTGTTGCCAGCCAGGACAATGCCAGAATCATCCTTCAGATTGACAACGCCAAACTTGCAGCCGAGGACTTCAGAGTCAAGTTAGTACAACAAAAACCTTTACCTGCTAATTCCATCAATTAAAAACTCTTTTCATAAAGTTTATATAACTAATGTCACATTCCATTCTAGTAATTAGGTAAAAAAAAAAAACTGTCTAGACTGGTAAACCAACCCTGAATTCCCAGCAAGGGTTTATTTTATGGGCTTATTAATCGCCCACACCCTACATTTTAACATTTGAATTTTTTTAGATTCCCAACCTAACCATTGTTATTCTTGCCGGCTTCAGGTATGAGAATGAATTGCTCCTGCGCCAGTCTGTGGAGGCTGATATCGCCGGTCTGAGAAAGGTTCTGGATGAACTTACCATGACTCGCTCCGACCTTGAGATGCAGATTGAGGGTCTGAAGGAGGAGCTGGTTTACCTGAAGAAGAACCATGCAGAGGTGAGATCAAAAACATTTAATAGCCTTACAGACATGGCAAACATGGTGCAGTGAAGCAAAAATAATCCACCAAATCAATTATTTTCTAAATCAAGTGTAATTTTAAAAATTAAAAATGGCAAACACTAGTCCTGTAATTAAATGTTACCTGGAGCACTGGAGTTTATTCACATTTACCGCTCCAATAGGAAATTTGTGTGAAAGTTCATGTAAAAATGTAATAACTTTCTCTACAAGTAGGGGGAGCTTTATTTGATCGAGACTGCTACTAGTTGTAGTTTTTCATAAATGTTAGAAAAGATATTTCCTGCTAGCTGCATCTAGAGGGAGCTATTTGCAACTATTTTGCGAAATTTTTAATTAATCAAAGATCAAGCGCGTCCATCTCCTGCAATATCAATGTACGAAAAGGTGGATAAGCTAACAGCTACTATTCTGTAGGAACTCGCAGCTCTTCGCGGTCAAATGAGTTCCAGCAGCGTAAACGTAGAGGTTGACGCCGCACCTCAGCAAGACCTGGCCCGCATCTTGGAGGAGATCCGACACCAGTATGAGGGAGTCATCGAAAAGAACCGCAGAGATACTGAGTCCTGGTACAAGGGCAAAGTAAGTGTTTTTGATCGTATTCTTGATGGCTAAAACATACAAAATCATCCAGATATTGACCTTAAACTTCTATCCCTTCAGTTCGATGAACTGAACAAGCAGGTAACCACCAGACAAGAAGACATCTCAATGTCCCGCAGTGAAATCAACGAGCTCAGGAGGACGCTTCAGAGTCTGGAAATTGAACTACAGTCACAGCTCAGCTTGGTAAATGTCTATCTGTCTCTTTGCAATTCAAACTAGCTTTAACATTTCCACAACCACTAGGGGGAGATTTATTTTAGCCAACATCAATAATTATTATTCTAGGCTCAGGTTTCTAGTAGATTTAAACAACAAGGTTGAAAACACCAAAAAAAGACATTTTATGATAGCTGCCTCTAGAGGGAACCATCTAAGCAATTTATTTCGCACCCTCACCGTTCTTCCATGCTTTATGATTTGACAGAAAGCAGCACTGGAAGGCACACTGGGAGAGACAGAGTCACGGTACAGCATCCAGCTCAGCCAGTTGCAGGCCGTTATTAACGGTCTGGAGATGGAGCTTTCTCAGATGCGCATAGACATCGAAAGACAGGGCAACGAATACAAACTGCTCCTGGACATCAAGACCAGACTAGAGTTGGAGATCGCTGAGTACAGGAGACTTCTGGATGGAGAGGAACTGCAGTAAGTTTTTAGCAAATGCACAAATAAACGTCTTTATAAAGATCACAAAAGTTGCACGATATTTATTTATTTTCTTGTTACAGGAGACAGACAATCAAAGTCGTAGAGATTGTGGCTCCTCCTCCTCCTCCCAAGCGTGAGTGTTTTTAAAGTGTTCTTTATTTGGGAATTTTTTTTTATTATACTTATAAAAAATGACTTACTATTATAAAATACTAATTTAAATACAATAAAAAATGTTGATATTTAGTTGCATTTGGGTAGCTTCAACTAAATTTTTCTTTATTTTTCCTTTCCAGCCGAACCTGTGGTGACCAAGCGTGTTCGCACAGTAATCGAAGAGGTGGTTGATGGAAAGGTCGTTTCTCGAACAGAGGACGTTGACGTTGAGGTCTTGAAGAAGTAAAAAAAAAACGACGGCAATGAGATCCATAAAGCCAGCATGAATTTTTTAGCCTCAGTATGGCTGATTAAATTATCCCTGTGCAACATGCCATGTAAAATGCCACAAAAAAATTAAAAAGACAAGCTGCGAAATTGAATGTGTTGGTTCTTTCATTCCTATACGAGTAGCAGGTCGATATTTATCAAAAACAACACTGAAAATAGAAGTTTGAGCTGTATTATATTTGATTTGACGTGTTTCACAAGCGCCAAAAGACGAATCAGCTTAATTAAGCACAATTTCAAAAGGTACGCCAGTAAGAAACAAAACAGTTTGTACAAAAGACGTACTCGCTCTCTCACAAACATACAAACACACAAACACAACTGGGAGATATACAAACATGACATACAAATTTCCTGTGTACTTCTCTGACATCTTAAAAACACACTAAAACAAAAATAACCACCATTATCTTTTCAGAACACTTTTAATATATAACATTGTATTTACAAGTATTTCACATATGACACTATGTAGTTAAGAGCCCCCACCCATCCCCACCCCCCACAGGTGTCCTTATCTGACAAAAAGTTCAACATAAATAATTCAACGGCATATTTTTTCCCCATCACACAATTACAGTATAAATTCTACAGTAGCACAGCTGACTACCACAGTCAGTTGCAAAGTGCTGTCCTTTTTTCAGTCGTTTTTTTTTTGTTAAATACAAAAATACCACCACTTCCGACGCAACGCCGGTAGTAAATTTCTAGCTGCTGCGCTATAGCGACGTACACTGAAGCAAAATCGGCTCACATTCAAAACGGTGGGCGGGATTGGTCCTTAATTCCAAATCGTTTGCGATGACACCGCTAAACATTTTATGGGGGGAATTGTTCATAAAAAAACATTCGCAAACAATTACGATGGTCCGGAGTGTTATTTTAAAATCATTTTGCTCTATCATTCTTGTGTATCTTTTCTCTTCAGAATGCAGAAATTGATCACTTAAAACTAAAAACGCATTAAATATATTGATAGTTACATTTTGCCTTTGCGGTGTATAAACCAGTAAAGTGGCCAATGAGTTCTGTAAACGCCATCATCTCCACAATCATAGCTAGAACTAAATGAACTATGACCAACTTTTTGGGTATACTGCAGGTAATTGCTAACAGGTATCTAGTTAAAAAGAGGAGATATGGATAAGCATAATCAATCATAAGCAGAATTAGAACAACTAAAATCTGAAGGTAATCGGTTTCTTACAGTAGACGTTTTGCAAATTTGATCGTAAAAATGGAAGAAAATTGGTAATTATGATTATGTGTTGATCTTTACGTTAACCAGAAAGAACGCTAGACTAAATCATACATTAAACATTTAATTTGTGTCCATACTTATAAATTGAGTATCTAGTTTCCGCCAACGAAGCTGATGTGAAATTCACAGCTTTAATTTCTAAATAAAATGCTTCAAAGATCCGGCAAACATGGATCTGAAAGAAGAACAGCTGCCTGATGCATATTTAACGATACAAATGCCAGCCGTTACGTACTACACGTAGCCTTGCAATAAATAGCGATTAGCCAAAGCGACACACCAATCGGTTTTAGAGGCAAACAGCTGTGAAATTTGGCGGCAAGAAACGTCTTTACCATGGCTCATTTTCAGCGCAGCTGGTGGCTTGTTAATTTCGCTAAATTTTGAGAGAACTGTAAAGTTACAATGGAAACTTTATCAAGTAACAAAAGTCTAAGTACTTTACGAAATATCTTTAAAGCGCCTGGGTAAAAACTAATTAATTGTGTATCGTTAAAAGATTTGTTTTTTATTCAACGATTAACAAAAAAAGAAAAAACTTTAAAAAAAAGTATGTTAACGATTTTAACTTATGTTTTAAACCTAAACGTTAAAACAATTACAGTCACAGTCGGGAAAAGGGAAGAAAATGGGCCGAGCACCTGTTGCTTTCAAGTTCACTGCTTAAAATCCCCCAAAACAAATAAATAGAACATAAAACGTGCTGTCGTTTGTTGCAAGAGATAATTCTGACATGGACTGTGGCTCATTTCAGCTTTTGGCACAAAACAAAAGCAAGTTTCTTTCTCTAACCCAAATAATTAACATTATTAACAGTACCTACTCATCAGTAACCTGATACTTTTAGTTTAGTTTTTTTTTTTTAAACAAAAAATTCCCTTAAGTCATTGTTTGTCGCTGTAAAGTGCAATAGTGCATTTTCGTCTGTATTCTAGCTTGCAGGCGGTCATGTCCGCTGCCTGTCAGCAGGGGGCGACAGCGAGGTGAGCGCAGATCTCACTGGCAGTAGTTGTAAAATCACAGAAGAACCTCAGAAACATTGAAAGACGGTGTTCATTCTTCCTTTTCGACCGGAGGCTCCGTCTCGCATGGCTTTACGATCTCCTCAATGTAAACTTTCAAAATCGCTTCGCAGACAAAGCGGTACTGGCTCTGAAAACAAAGAAAATTGATATCAAGTGTTTAATGAATAAACTAAACAAAACCATATTTATGCACGAAATAAAATTTTATTTGAAATCTGTTTTAAGTTTGAATTTAACCAAAACTTTTAGTTCGTAGCGGCGAGTCTTAGATATTTTGAGATAATTTTAATAAACTTAATAGCAACTTAACGAAGCTCATAGTTCATAGCAGAACTCTAAAATTCGTAGAATAAATATTTTTTTTCCCTTGCATATTAATATTGTTTTCACAAAACAATTTAGAGCATTGAATCTTACATATTTATAAACTTTAATTAAACTAAATTTAATTGAGAGGATCAATTCAACGCAATTCAATTAATTGGTTTGACTCAATTTTTAGGAGTCGTCTGTATTAATCCACCGCTATAAACTGTTTTCAGAAAATGCTTTTTGCAATAAATTGTTATCTACATACTGATGTGGACCGTAATACTCACTGGAGTCTGGATCATCATGGCACGCTGGTCTCTCATGGTTCTGACGATGTCTAAAGGATAAACTGACTGACCATTTTCTATCAAACACATTGCTGTTTCCATGGTGATAAGCACCCCGGTGCGACCAATCCCAGCGCTGAAAAAAAAAGGGGTGGAGGCAATAAACATTTTGCTCACCGTTATGGTGTTTTTTTAGCTTATGAGATGTTGATTGTGCCTGACCTGCAATGAACCACTACAGGTTCTGACGCGTCCACTCTCTTGCTGCGTACTTGACTGACAAAGTTCAAAAAGTCTGACGAATCATCTGGAACGCCATGATCAGGCCACGCCAAGTACTGCATCTGACAAATCTGCCTTTCTTCTTTACTCTGAACAAAAATCCAAAACCATATTAGAACAGAAATCTATTTGCACTAAAACTAAAAAGATTTAAAGAGATACGTCACCTCCAAGTGTGTAAGCGTCAAATCTCTGAGCAGGTATGCCGAGTTCCCTTCCTCTGACACACATGTAACCTGAAAGCCTCCATAAGTGCCACTGGCCGAAACGTTTGGCCAGTATTGATGACATTTCACCTGGAAGAGAAGATACATCTTCTGATAGAATTCAGAACACAACCATCGGGAGGACAAAAGTAATAAAATGGCATTTTTGTATCATTAAACTTCCATAAAGTGATGTTATATGAAGCGTAAATATTAAAAGACAAGTAGGCGGGACTTGATTTATCTGTCAGGATTTGATTGGATTGTTTGACTTTGGAACACACCAAGCCAAAACTGCTCATTGGTTAATATTTAAGCCTCGCCCTCAAGGCTGTGGTTATATTAGTAGAAAGAAAAAGCAGTTTGCTAATTTTTACATTTTAATTATAGAAACAATAAGATCAGACTATTAAAAGGTAATTAAAAATACTAAAAAAATGGGGAGGGAAGTCATTTATTTGTAACTTAGTAAATGAATTCATGACATGTTGCAGTTTACTATATGTATTAAATGGGCAATTATTGATGTTCACTTATTAGAGTTCATTAAAAATAATTTAGCAAATAAAAACAGGATTTTTAAAACAGAATTAATTTTTTTTTTCTATTATCTTTTATCTTTCTTTTTATTTGCAATTTCTATTCATTTTATTACACATATATATACACATACATATACATTCAGTCAAAAGTACAAAAGGCAGCACTCTGATATACAACTTTGAATTTGTCAAAACTGTCTTCTCTGGGACAGTCTTCTTGGGGGGCTTCATAAGCGTGGACTATCTGGAGCTTACATGTCCGAAAACAGACATAAACTGTGTATGTGAGCTATAAACAAGTACATTCTCGCCTCAAAACCTATTAAAACTACATTAAAACAATACAAAAACTGAATTATATATATAAAAAAAAACATTGATAAAATGATACTGGATTTGGGCACCAACGTGACACTCACTAAAACTGCACTCTAATCAGCCAATCAGATTCAAGGACCAGAAAGAACTGCTGTATGAATATACTTTTAAGAAATATCTTCATACCCTGCCACGTTCGACTTGTGTCGTGAGCATGACCACTAGAGCGGCGCTCTGTTCCCACACCATCTGCCAGAAGTCGGAGCAGGTCCCAGGAAGAGGCCCTTGGCAGGCGATATACCGCTTTACTTCCCCTTTACCTGGGATTTCCATCTGAATACACACCAATATATTACGTTTTCTAAGAACAAAACATTGACAAAATAACTTCTAAATAACCATAATTAAATGATGAATGCTTACATTAATGAAATTTGCATTGATGTAATCGTCAGTGCCCTTCAATACGACTCGAGTGGTGTCATCTGTGTCGCAAAATAAAGCGGTATGAGTGTCCAGATAATCACGAAAACATCTCTGAGTGCAACACAAACACAAGTTGTGTGTACTCACATGGAGAAATGTCCCGATAGCGGTTTTTGGAGACGTTTTGCGGCAATCTGGCACATGACATGGACATCCCAGGACGCTTCCTGTAGAGTTGCTTTAGAAGAAAAACAGTAAATGTAAAAAAAGCAAAACAAAATGCAATTTCTGCCTAAGATTTCAAGAAAAATAACATGACTTTTCACTGTGTGTTACTGTGCAATACTGGCAGTTTCATTTTCAAGGTCATGACAATAAAAACAGCAAGCTCAGCAAACAGGAAGTAATTGAGACAGCCGAAAGACAGGAAATGATGTAACTACAGTGTAATGCAGCAGACAACCCAGTGCAATGCAGGATTTCTAGACCGCATACAAACGAAAATCGAAAGGTATATATATATTTATTTACAGCAATGTAATTTATTTATCATTTCTTATATTAATACATATTTTATTAAACAAAATCAATTGTTTTGACTATTAAAAAAATGTATGTTTTGTTTACAAAAAAAAACATTGTTAAATTATTAAAAGGGATATACAGTGACTGAATATATAGAGATATAACATTACACATATATTGTAACATACAAATATTATAACATTATAATAAATATATAATAAAAATTTTAAAAAAACAAAATACGCTAAACTGTTAATATTGTCTAATATTTCTTAAAACATTATTCATTAAATAAAATGTATATCCTAATATTGGATCTACATTGGCTAATTAAATATAAATATTTTAATAAATATTAATATATATATATATATATATATATTCTTTATTTAGAATATATGTAGCAATCAATCTGACACATAAGACCAGCAATGCAATTTATTTGTAATTTAATGTATACAAATTTGCATAAAAAAAGGGAAAAAATGTTGATTAATTTACAGCTAATATATGAAAATATATATTTATTTAGAAACATGTTCACAATTTCTATTTAATTTTCTAACATTTCTTAAAATATTATTTGTTAAATTCTTAAAATGAATTACATCCAAACATTAAAAATATAAACATAATATATTATGTGTTGTGTAACTTACATCAAACTGTGTAGGCACGGTGCCGCTGGACAGGCCGTCTCTCAGCAGCTGTATGGAGGATCTCAAACTATCGGCCTCTGAGTGAATCAGACCGGACGTCTCTGGAATATACTGGAAATCTGGCTCCAGATCCAGCTTCTCCTGCTCCTCGTCCACGTCATAGATGGCTGAGATTTTACATATATTTAATATTAGATTTCACATATATTTTACACTACTAAGATTCATATTTAGTGCCTGTTCAGACGAATCATACCATTAGGCCTGACGAGCAGGATGAGCTCTCCTGATTGGTCCTCGCAGCTGGCCTTGATTAGCATAACCACGTCATCGTGAGTGTGCTCTGAGATATCACGACCGTTAATCAGCACCACCTGATCACCCTCATTGAGGCGCGGCATACACATATCAGCCTGACAGAGGTCAAAGGTCACAGATGATAGGTGAGGGCCATATACATCACAGCGAGAAATTGAATCTAGTCTGTTTAAACAACAAACTGAGTTTCATCTTTTAAACTTCAGTATTCCTGTCTGAAGGAATGAAATGAAGAATGAATCATCAGACTGAGCGCCTCGTGACTTTAAGGAGACTCGTGTCACCTGACATAAAAACACATCATCTGATCTCTGTGAGATGCATGAACTCACCGGAGTTCCTGGAGCCACTCGTGACACTATGATGGGCATCCTCTGATCAGCGCCACCCTGTGGATAAAGAGGCAAGAATTAATACATACAAAAAGATCAAATAAAAGAATAAGAAATAAATACATTTTGAAAAAAAAAAAGAAATTAGAAATGATACACATTATATATATATATATATATATATATATATATAGAGAGAGAGAGAGAGAGAGAG
>JAUCMT010000053.1:3808095-3818309 GCA_032357475.1 Enteromius thamalakanensis
CGCACATTCTCACGTTCATTTCATTGTTAGTAAATCCGAACGTGAGCGTGAAATCTGGCGTACGCACAGTTTTTGTGAGTACGCAGCGTTGATACATGAGGCCCCAGGTCCTTTTGCTGGTTTATGCTGGTCCTTTTGCTGGTATATATTGGTTCTTTAGTTGGTATATGCAGGTCCTTTTGCTGGTTTATGCTGGCCACATGCTGGCAAAGGACTAGCTTAAACCAGCAGAAACTAGCAAAGGACCAACTTAAACCAGAATCCCAGCTTCAAAATCTTCCCTATTCAGCATAAGCATTTTTTTTTCAGAAGGGTTACAATCTGTAAAAATGCACTAATTAAAGAAGTAAAAGAACATAAGAAATTAACAATATTGCTATTAAATGTTGATGTCTAAATTAACTGAAAATGTAAGACTAATTCTTAACTTCCGTCACAACTAAAGTGATTTTACTAACTAAAATATAAATTATTTTGATTATTTTAATGTTTTCATTCCAGCAGGAACAGAAATATATTGTATTGCATTACATTACATTATATTAATATAATCATCTACGATGATATGCTTTAACTGTGTCAGCATCTATTTTATGGACCGCACCTACATAAAGCACATAAAAAGTTCAGTTTCCTGATAACCCAAATGTGATTTTCCGTTTTGGTTTTCAGCCAAAATTTAAATAGAAATTTAGTTTTCTGTGTTTTGAAAAAGAAAAACAAAAAAAAACATATTTTATATAAATAGCAGTTTACATGTCAAAATATCGACTAAATCTAAGAATTATTATGGTCAAAAGGAAAAACAAAACAACAACGTGTAAAAATGGACCCTTACCTCTACATGAGATAAATCAAAACTCTTTTACTTAATGCATTTCACCCTACAGTAAAAAGAAAAATCAAAGTTTTGTATCAGACATCTCACTATAGATCTTTAAATCTCCATTCTAATCTGATTCGCGCCAGAAAGCCCTGACAGTGAGTTTTCTACATCCAAAATCTCTTGCGCTTAGTGGTTTAGTTTTAGCTCACTGTAGGGTCTCCAACTCAACCCCCCCCCCCCAATTCTAAAGTCTTTGTTTCTTGTTATGTGATAGACCTGTGTGTCGTAGCCACAATCTTGGAAGAAAGGACCATATCTGTCTATAGTGCAGCTGATGGGGAGCAGGTTATGAGCTTATGTGATGTCGTATACAAAGTCTCTTTCCAAGAACACTGGCTTAACACATTCTCAGCACGTTTACTGGTGCTAAGGTCAGGGAAGAGGGTGACTACCATTCACCAGTTTTACTCAGAGGGTACTTGTTTAGACCTGGAACACAAAATGTTTAAATGTTTGTTTGTTTCGTTTTTCAAAATGAAAGTCAATGGGGTCCAAACAAAAACGTGTTGGATTCCTTTGTAACAAAACACCAGAATTTTGTTTTTAAATATACTGCTTTGTGTCTCACAGAAGATCAAACACGAGGGCGAGTAAATAATTGTCTTTTAGGGGTGAACTACCCTTTTATGATATCAGAAAAAACAAGTCGTCTTCTTTTAGGATTCGTCAAGCTCTCTCTTCCTGTTCGAAATGGCATTTGCTTCATTTATCATTCACGGTTGCTGCCGTGGTTTATTTTTACATTGTTTTAATGGTTTCTAAAAATGGACACACCTAAGTTTCTTTACACATGTTCATGCTGTACGAAACGAGCTCCCATAACACTTAAAGGCAGCTGCGTAAATAACAGGGGGGTCAGAGTTCATGACCTGTAGAAACAAACATGCGACCTTTCTGGACAGTCACAGTCGCTTATTCAAACTCCCCCACCCAACTGATTACAACCATTAATCTACGACACAATCTACATGGAAAGATACTCACAGACAAAAGGTGTGATAACAAATGCGTTTTTTGTTTTTTAGCACGCTTCAACTTTTGACATCTGTTTGACTAAATTTACACCAGCATACCTTTACGAACTCTTTGAAGACAAAAGCGTCACTGTTTAGGATCTCTTCAACTCTTACGGTCACTGTTATCGTGACGACGAGGAATGAAAAGATCCAAAGTACTAAAAACCTCAAAGATTTTAAGATCACAAAAACACAAATCAGTGCTAAAAATAACATTCATGTTTGATACTTACAGCAGCACAGCCGTATTTGTCCTGCGTGTCAATGCAGAAAGGATAATCTCTTTGTATAACTTGCTAAACTGTGATGTGTTGTGCGTGTGTGTGAGAGAGAGTGTGTGCGTGTGTGGCGGAACATTTGTCTTCTGTAGAAGTTTCCCCGGATGTCTTCGAATACCACAAACACCGAAACACTAACAATTTTCCGCTGAGTGGGGTTCAGACCACCAACACCTCAGAAGATCTCAGACAGTGGGGTTAAAAAATGAGTTTATCCCCCACCCCAAAAACACCCTCACGGTCAGCCCCCTAAACCAATATTTCCATCCTTCTCTCTAATGTGAAGCCCTCATTATTCTATAATGGTACTTAAGAAATTAAGTTCTGTGAACTTCAGTCGAAAACACAAATGCTGAAAGTCTGTAGCATTAGTAAAATTATATACTATAACAAATAAATTGCAATATATTTTGCATGTGTTCAATAAAACCATGTTCAATCCAGAAAATTTTGCCTAGTTGGTAGTTTGGCCAATTTTAAAATAAGCAAATCCCACATGCCTTGTAAATCATATTTCCCTGGTCATTTAAGCACTTACAATATTGTTATTGTTGCAATTCGATTTTCAATTTAGTGAAATTTCGTGATTTATTGGATGTATGCAGGTCACTGTATTATTAACACATTTCAGTGCTCAGTTTTAAGTATATTTCACAAATGGACTTCAAGAGTGCGTTCAGCGGCCTCAGGATGTAGATCTGGACATCAAGAAGAAGCCCAAAACAGCACTTTATTGGGCACAAATAAAATGAAAATCAATCAATCAATCACTTTTATTTATATAGCAACAACTATTTATTTATTAAATGCAGAGTCAGTCTCTGTAATCAAAACAGAGGCTAATTGTTTTTACAAGTTGCATGCATGCGTGAAATTTAGCTTGTAAACATTCAAATGTGGGTCTCGCATTGAACCAGTAGCTTTGAAGGCGTTCATTAAAAAACTAAAGTTATTTCTTTTAAAAATGCATGCGTATTTGATTTTTTGGGCTTTTAAGCGCCAAACGCAGATCTTGCAGATAATGGAAGCCCAAAATAGTTCTTTAGAAGATACCGCTGGACCTTACAAGTAACATTTTACGAATAAAATTACATGCATTCTTAAGCTCTTTTAATTGTACATTTTATGCATACTTACATTTTGCTTTTCAACATCTATTTGAAATGTCTAAAATCTTGCATTGCATGTCAAATGGCAGTTTTTACAATTGCATGCATGCTTAAAATTGGGCTTGTTGATATCTGATGAGCGTTGAACATCAAGCCGGAACAGTCCCTTACAAGACACTGTTGGACGTCACAAATTACATTTTACAATTAAAAATGCATGCTTAGCTATAAAACTACTTAAAAAAAAAATAATAATTGCATGCATGCTTGAATTTTTTCTTGCAAACATCTAAACGCAAGATCACAGTCCTGAAGAAAAAGCAGTAAGCTAGAAGAAGAGGAGACAAAAATGCTAATAGCCCAACAGGCTGTCATTCATTCGTTCATTCATTCATTCATTTGACACATCCAAGTTACCTATTCCACCTGAACCAAAGCCAGCTTTACAGAAACATCCAGCCTTACTGCAATCAAAACCAAGGTTGCACGACACGTCAATTTTCTTATGAAAAAAGGGCTTTGTGCATCATCAGAAGAACACCACACATCCAGATCTGGCATTACAGTCTGTTGAAGAATGCGCACTCACACACGCTCCTACACCAGGGGGGACAGAACAGGAGATGATGTCACCGGCTCAACCAGGGGAGATGCGTAGTGCCCAGAAAACAATTAGAACAAACCTTATGGGGATACATTGCACCAATATAAGGTCCCCCAACTGTATGCAAGCAGATTATTTGCATGCAAAGGATCAGAGCTGAGGTTATGTAATGATGTGGCAGAGAAAGGATGGCACAATGGGGAGCAGCGGAGATGTACAGATGTGACATAAACCTTAAATAAACACAAAAGCTCAAATATATCTCACATGACAGCTGAAGGATCTGGAAAAGAGGCCATTGAGAGGGTTGCCAGGTATCAGAACAGAACGAAACACACTATGCATGCAATCCATGTTGCCCGGCTGCACAAATCACAGACACTGCATGCATTCTGGCCATCATATGGATGGATTATCTTGACATGCAGCAGAAATTAAACCCTGGACGTTACATAAAGGCATTTTGCATGGCACCCGAAGCAAACCTTTCCCTAAAATCGGCGTGCAAGGTGAATGCACGCTTTATGCCTCTGCCTGTGCATCATTTCAGGGATCTGGAAGCTTGCATTGGCTGGTTTGGTTGCTATGCAATGGGATAAAAAAGGAAGACAGGGCATGCATGCATGCATGAATGGTGACACCAATACAGAAACGCAACCGTGATGCATGCTTACCTTCATATACAGGTCTAGGAGAGTCCAGTGAATTGAAGATGATCTTGAATTATGATGAAAGGAGAATAGGAGGGGGGAGAGGACAAAACGGCAGCTCATCTGCAGGAAAATAACCACATTGCTGTAGATGTTCACATTACATTCAGTTCAAGGGGCCTCTGGCACAGTAATAAATAATAATTCCGAAAGGGGAACGCGATCCTGGCTTCTTCTTGGGTGCGGTGCATTAAATAAAAGCCTCAGACGCGATTGCAGTCTTCTCTGTGGCTGCTGGCCGGGTTTAGCTCTATAATCCCGCATATGTCTCTGTATTGCTGCTACTGGCTGCTGCGGCTGCAACGTGCAGCGTTAACATGGCGCAACCGCTCACGCCCCGCCTACATTCTCATAGGTCTGCCGCGGGGGCGTGGCCGACACTCGGGGGCGTGGCCTTGAATGCACGGATACATAGGTTAACATCTTACCGGGAGATAGATTTTTACATTGTTAATAATAGAAAGGTATTATTTCACATATTCTTTTTGCATATTTACATTTCTATCTATCTATATATATATATATATATATATATGTGTGTGTGTGTGTGTGTGTGTGTAATAATGTTAAAATATATATAACTATACATTTTTAGATATATAGGCCTATTGTTTCACACTATTTCACGTAAAAATCTAAAACTGTAAAAATATAAAATATGAAAATATTTTATTGCATTATTACATTTTTACATTATTAGATGTTATTACTGTAATTGATTTTATTTCACACTGTTTTATTCTGTTTGTCTGTCTATATATCCAATAATGTTAATAAAATATAAAAATGAAAACAAAATAATATAATAATAAAAAAACATAATATAATAATAAAAAAAACGTTCTATCTAATAATGTAATAAATTAAAATATAAAGCTGTACTAATAAGTGTAAAATATTTTATATTACATTTTTGCATTTTAAGATAGATATTGTTTTATTAATTATTTTCAATCACTATTTTATTTAGCATTTCTATCTATCTATCTATCTATCTATCTATCTATCTATCTATCTATCTATCTATCTATCTATCTATCTATCTATCTATCTAATATCGAAAACCTCTAAAAATGTAAAATAATATGAAAATATTTTATTTTACATTATTATGTATAATAATTTAAATAATTTAATTATTATTCATCATTATTATTATATAATAATATCTTTCTATCTAATAATGTAAAAAATGTAATATAAAATATTTTCATATTTTTTTTAATCTTTTATCTATCTATCTATGATCTGTGAAAACAACATACTGTATGAATACTCTAAAAACATGAAATAATATGAATATTATCTATCTATCTATCTATCTATCTATCTATCTATCTGATTGTCTGTCTCTCTGTCTACTGTATCTAATAATTATAAAAAAAACATAAAACTGAAAAAATATACAAATTACTTATATTATATTTTTACATTATTAGATAGATAGATAGATAGATAGATAGATAGATAGATAGATAGATAGATAGATAGATAGCATTTAGAAGCTAATTAATGGAAGTGATTACTTTAAAAGAGGTTCAAATCATACTTTTATCTGTTAATAAAGTGTGAAAAGGGATATCATAGATATACCCCCCCACCCCACCCCACCAGCCTCCGGGCCAAGCCTGCGCGCGCGTGTTTCTAGCTCCATCTACTGGAGAGGATCTATATATGTCTCATTTCCAAGGTGCGACCTGTCTCTGCACCTTCGCCACAATTACATCACATCAACACTTTACAGACGCCAACAGACTCTAGACTGCTCGCGTCCAGAAGAGCGCGGGAAGCAGTTCTAGTTGACGACCCGAGCACTGGAGGGGGTTCAGGAGAAAGCCTGGCTGTTACTAGGCAACCGTTATGAAGTCACAGAGCGGCTCTAGAACACATCACCGCTCCAGATCTGTTTCCAGCATATTCTCCCGTAGTAAATTACATAATTTGTTTGTGTACAAATGAGCCGGAAACCAAAATGCCTCTTTATCTTTGGCTGAGGGAGCGTGGGCTGTGAAATATGCATATTAATTCTCAGTCGAGCCACAGCATCAGCTCGTCAGCTTGAAACGGTGCATTTTGACGGATTAAAGCCCACGTCAGATTTGAAATGTGTTTGAAAGATTTTTTTTACACATAAATCAGGTTTTCTGATCATTTAGCACACCTGTACATCGTCTATCTAAAGTTCCTCATTAGCCAAAATCATATCAACTACACTGAACGCTTAAAATGATTGACAGGCGTAACTGACGGACAAAAAAGCGCGGGACGCTCCCTACTTGATTTATTTATTTATTTACCTGAAGAGAAAGGGAACTTCTTTTAGTGACATCTGTAATATAGTTAATGTGCATTTTATTTATATGAAATAATTTGCTACCGTTCGTCCAATAAAATAAATTCCCTTGTTTTAGCGTTAGTCGGAATTATTGCTACTTTTTTTAATAAAATGAGCAGAACAAATGTATAAAGTAAAATTAACATGAACACACATGGGCTGTCTGAAATAAGGAATTGACTCACGCGAGTATTTCCAAACTGAGCTCTGACAGAGGAGCGTACCAAAACTGAGAGGAAGAGGGGTGTCCAACTATCGGGTTTTCACATTTCCACTTAATATTTCTCACTAAAATTGATTTTTTTCACTTTTACTGAATATTAACGTTTAATATCATCAATTTCACTTATATTTCCGCCGCAAACTGTTAAAATATGCGCGTTATATGTGTTAGAGCTGGCCGGTCCCCCCCTGCAAGCGCTGCAAATCAGTGTAAACTCACAGTGAACGCTCTCGAGGTGTGAGGAACTGAAAACGGCTCTTCGCCGCTCGGCCCGATAAAAAGCCACCGCATCCAGTTGTATAACAAATAGACAAACGTTTCCGTGTGTGCATTTGCTCGGTAATGTCGGCAGCAACATCTGTGGGAACGGAACGGGCTACTGGCATATGCTGTCGTCTTGTGATAAGGTAATTTTTAATGCATATCATTAAATCTCGTTTGACAGTTAAATGCAGGCTGATTACATCTCTCAGCAGCACAAATAAATAAAATCGCGCTTACGGTATATTAAACGGGCCTTCGTTTTGATAACTGGTTGTTTTTTTTATGCAGATATGCATGTTTTACCAGTTGAGTCGTGCGTTTATGCATTATGCATGAACACTTTAAGTGATCTTATTGGTGAATTGCAACATGGAGCGCACTCAGATCACACACATCTCAAAAATGCAAAAGACACTGTTTCCTTTTTGCCAGGAAGATACGTTCTTTGTAATGCAACTGCGTGTAATGGAGAACAGAGATATGCTATAAGATAAAGCTTAATGGGTAATGCATTAGGCACCCCGTACAGAACGATCCAGGTGGGTGTATTGATATGCGCCTGCTGAAGGCTTTAACGTTACCATACATATGTCAAATCATTAGAAAATATACACTCAAATAGTAGATACTGTACAGTATTTTAGGGGAAAGCAGCTAAGGCATATGGCAGTAAAATGATTGTTTTTACTAGTTGAAAGCCGATTAATCGACCGATTTTTTGTCCCCCTTTTGTTAAATTAATCAAATTTAGCGATAACTCTACTCGATTTACTGTACACCTAGCGTCCATTATGAGATATTCACAAATGCTTTTGTTTTGCTTTTAGTTCATTTAAGTGCAATTGTTGTGAAAATTTACTTTATATTTTTTTCTAGCTATCTATCTGTCAATCAAGTAAATCAAAAAATAAATATTAAAAAAAGATCATTTATAAAAGCCTTTATTTTATTCTAAGTTGATATGCATGAACAGCTATTGTGAAAATTTGCTAAAATATATAAAAATATATATGCTTTGTTTCCAGTTCAATTTATTGAGCTATTGTTGCGAAAATTATGTACTCAAATATTTTAAAATTCAATAAAAATGTTAAACAAACTATATGTAAATAAGTAAATTAATTTTATGTTTATCTTTTAAGTAAATAATAAAACAGTCAATTTGTCACATGTTTAGGCAGTGAAAAAACCCAGAAATGGCTAGAAACACATAAAATTAAATATAACATTTTAAAATGGTATTTTCTTGTAAAGCATTCTTCAATAATCTCACATATCAAATCACAGACTTTAACTGTATACTCTCTAAAATTCATTGTAGTATGAATCAGAAACGGCTGGATTCGGATCCTTAAGAGGCGGACTTATATTCCCGATGATATGAGAAAGGAAATCCTGAACTTCCCTGTATTGTGCCCGACAGGAAGCGTGCCTGATTTATCTGAGATCAGGGCTAAAGACCCAGCACTTCAGGGTGTTGGATCCTAACAGAGGAGCTTGTGTTTGTCAGGCTCTGTATTTTGGAAGTCTTTGACGTAATTGCACTGGTCCAGTTTTAGCTCAGTCTGTCAGAGTGTTTCTTGTTGGCAGTCGGGAGCTGAGATCACGCTGCTGAGTCCAAGTGTCTGGTCTAGAGCGTATTTCCTGTGTGTGATGTTCTGCTGGATGTCTGGGACAGGCCACACTGCTTCTTTATTCAGGGTAGAGTCCATTTAGAGACATTAGAAGTCTGTTTCTTTCTCCTTAAAGGAGCAGCGCACTCCAAAATGATAGTTCTTTTGGCTCTTATGCACTCTCATGTTGTTCTAGACAAACTCTCAAAGAACGTTCTGGTTCTTTTGTGTGTTTTCAGTGAATCAGTGTACAAAACCTTAATGATTCGTTCATGAGTCATACTTCTCCTGTTTTTGGGTTCAACTGACTCACTGTTTTCATATGATATTATTCTGTATGAACCTCAATTTTCAGAAGAAAAAAATACGGTTGAATTTACAGGATTGTACTGTATTTTTGTTACCTTATTGTTACAAAATAATTAGTAGTAATAATAGTAATCATTGATTTTTTTTATCTTTTAGAATGCAAACCAATAAAAGGTTGTTATTAATCATATGTTAATAATAAAATTTCGATTTTTACAAAAATGCAAGCCAATAAATAGCTATTTTTAATTTTAATGTTTTAATAATAATCATTATAATCATCAAAATCCTTATTCATATACTATACTAATAGTACTGCTAATTATAATTTTAATAATTATTATTTTATTATTGAAATCATTTCAATCAAATATTATGATTATTATTAATAATGCTACTACTATTTAATTTTAATATTTTAATAACAACAACGTTAACCATAACCTTTATTTATACTGTGCTACTAATAGTACTACTACTAATAATAATAATAATAATAATAATAATTATTATTATTATTAATGTTTTTACTATTAATATAAATGCTACTACTATTAATTATAATATATAATTTAATATAATTTTTTTCAAATATATTTTGATGTTGTATAGTAGGGCTGTGCAATTAATCCCAATCGCTAAAAAATCGCAATTTAACCACATGCAATTTCTAAATCGCATAAGGCTGCAATTTTTTTCTATTAATTTATTTAGATTTTTATTCAGCATTTTTATTTAGAAATGGCACAAAAAAATTACTGACGCAATTACCTATCATATGTGCACAGATATGCATGCGCACTTTGTCAGTAAATGTTATTTCATTCATTGTGAAATGTTTTGTTATGCACTTCTTATGCACTGAAT
>JAUCMT010000053.1:3829086-3840471 GCA_032357475.1 Enteromius thamalakanensis
TTTCTTTCTTTCTTTCTTTCTTTCTTTCTTTCTTTCTTTCTTTCTTTCTTTCTTTCTTTCTTTCTTTCTCTCTTTCTCTCTTTCTCTCTTTCTTTCTTTCTCTCTTTCTTTCTTTCTCTCTTTCTTTCTTTCTCTCTTTCTTTCTCTCTTTCTTTCTTTCAGGTTATTTAATTTAAAGTTAGCACCCAATTAAACTACCATTCAAAGGTTTGGGTCAACAAGGTTGTTTTATTTGTTTATTTATATTTTTTTAAGCAAATAATAGTTACATTTTTTCATTCTCTGGTCAAAAGTGACAGTGAAGGCATGTAATGTTACATATAATATTTAAAAAGATGTGAGTTTTGCTGTCTGAATGCTGTTTTCTTGTTGAATGTTAATTTTCATCAAAAATATTGTTAAACAAATTAAGCACTAAAATATTAAGTAGCACAACTTTTTTCAATATTGATGAGACATTGTTTCATTATTTCACCCTCCCTTTCCTGATTCTATTTTTTAGGTCATCTTTTCCTTCTTTCTAACGTTATTCCCAAGGGGCAACCTCCCGCTCCCTTTAGTGAAACCAAAACTGAAGTGATTAAAACTGCAATTCATCGACTAGCCGCTGGGGACTCTCCATGTTAAAATGCCCAACTTTACAGTAGAAAAAAACATGTTTACAGCCGGGTAAAAAATTTTTTTTTGGTCTATATAGCTAATTTTGCCCTGTGACAACTGTGAGGGGGGTGAATTTTTTTTATGAATCATCCATTTTAATTATATTAAGCCTTAAAATTCTGCATAATTAAGGGCATGGCCACTTGAGTGACAGGTTGATGTCTCTATCTGCTGTCTGTTAGCCGTCACGTTGCCGCCTACGTCCCGCCTCATTGCCCATTTTGGATCATCCGGGAGTAACGGGCGGTGGCGCGTTGCCAAGATGGTGGCGGCCAGCTCCGCCCACTTTAGGCTTCAAAAACGCTCTTCAGAAACCTACCAGTGACATGTCAGTTGGTGTGAGCACGAATTCCAGCAGAGGGCAGTCCGCCCTGGCGACCTTGCTTGCTGTCTGGATTATTCTTATGTTTTGCCTCTGATATTCCTGTTTGCCTGCCTGTTTTGACCATGTCTCTAAATAAAGCCTTGCATTTGGATCTGCACATCTCAGGCCCCTTCAGCACAATATAATTCATCAAATTTCAGAGTGTTATTGAATGAGTCTTAATAGTTCACCCATAGAAATAGTTCACCCAAAAATGAAAATTACCCGTAATTTACTCTTTCTTCTTTCAGACGGACTCAGACATAATTATTTTAACGTGGTGAATTCGGTGGCTAGCTCCATAAATTGCATTTATCCTAACCCATATGCCTCCAGGGGTTTAATGTCTTCTGAAGCAGTTTGATGGGTTTTTGTAACAAAAATATTTGACATTTTTGTTAAATAAAAATTATATAAACCCAACGGCTGTATGCTGTATTGCTCTGCTCCCTAAACATAATCACCCTTGCAGCATGTAAAAATTGCAGGCTGAAAATACTGTTTCAAAACTTTCATCTGGATTTTATAAGGCATGCATAAACTTTTTGGCATATCTTGTCTGAATAACACATTTATTTCAAACCACAAACTTGACTAAAACATGACTTCTTTCTCTTCGGAGCTGTAAATTCTAGCCTGGCTTCCGCGACTTTAAAGCTCATAGGAGCTTAGTCTGGCCAAGCTACCTTACTATCTGCCTTCTGGGAGGCGGGTTTAACCTGCGTCCATCATATGCCTCTGTATACCACTGGACAACCAATCAGACCACTCCTTTCGATACTTATGCGTAGCGGCGGAACCTGAAGCCACAGTAACCAATTGTAGCTAGCTTCATTAAAGTAGTAGGAAAATGTCTTCTCGTTTCTCATTGGTTCCCACTTTTTTGGGAACGGAAACGCTCTAAAACAGCAGGTTTGCCAGACTAACTCTCGCGAAATGAATGTAGCGTCAAAGGAAGTATGGGCGGGCCCAGGCAAGTAAATTCAGCACATCATCACTTAACATAAGTAAAGGTTTAGCATAAACACATTTCCCCCCCAGCTAGCCTAAAATATTTCTTTATCGTTCCGCGAAATAAACTCGCAGTTACTCCCGAGAGCGAGTAAATGACAGCAATCTCATTTTTGCGTAAACCAGCCCTTTATGTTCATTGAATCTGCATTTGTAACCTTTGTTTAGCACAGATCCCCACTGGCCAGAGAACATCACGATCAAAGAACAGAAAACAAAGGAGTCGCTCCCTACAGACTTGTGTTGATTTTCATGCCGCTAGGCCCCTTTAGCTCATTACTGTCAATTATCCTCACATTTTTTTTCCAAATCCCATACATCCCACCCACCTGATGCATATCTCAATCTCTGATGTCCCAGATCACAACACAACAACAAGGGAAACAAAGCGCGTAAAGCTTCATCTATTTGCAATCGTCGGTCTCTGTGTGGCTCTTGCTGTATAATTAGCTGGTGCAAATATCAGAGCACTTGGAAACCCAGTGTTCAAGGTTTTAAAAAGGAGAGCTCGTTATATATGCGTGCGTACAAGTGCAATCTCATTATATGAAGTGTTTTTTATATAGCTGATTGTGTTGGTTTTTTTGTTGCTGGTTTGCATGCAAAGTGTCCGTGGGTGTGGACGACCAAAAATAAAAGAAAGCTCATAAGGGCCGGTTAGTATTTACTAACTTGGATCTGGTTCTGGTTCAGAGCCTGTAAGAAATATAAATCCCAAATAAGCTCTGATGTCGCAGCTGGAGAGCAAATTATAAGAGCTTTAAGGCTTGTGCTTCAGAATTGCCTACTGAAACGAATCCACATTTTAGGGTCTCAACAAAGTTCAAACTTTTCTAAGTGTTGCCAAGTTTCTCAAGTCTGCAAGCAAAGTCAGAAATATTTCTGGGATATATTATGTACTTTCATTTTGTGACTCAAGTTAGTTCACCCCAAAATTCTGTCATTAATCACCCTCATGTCATTTCAAACCCATAAGACCTTTGTTCATCTTCAAAACACAATTGGAGATATTTTTGATTTCCATCTGATCCTTCATAGACAGCAACGCAACTGAAGTGATTCCAGATCTAGATATGTAGGAGGACTCTCAAGTTTTATCTGCTATAGAGGAGGAGCCACAAAAATATTTGCACATCAGTCCCTCTGACCCACCCAATTCTCTGAAGTTATTGCTAGCAGTTTAATTTAACTTATTGTTCATAAATGATCGGCACAAATATGAATTATAACAATGTTAAATCTGAAAAAAGAGACAAATTCATCCAAATAAAATAAATAGTTTTATATATTTCAAAAATACAAATGCATCAAAAATAAACAGATACATTTGGTGCCAGAAGAGTCAACCGAACAACTGAGCCAACTTAATGTACATGCTGTACACATATAGAAAGATTGCTGAATCTGAAACTTTAGTAATAATTTAGTACGAACTTGGCAATATTTCTTAGCAGCGGCTCACACTATCTTCGATCACAGGCAACTGATTTCGTAAAATTAAATAATGCACATAAATAAGTAATGAAGGAATTACCTACCGCATTCGTCGTTATCGCTCTTTCAAATTCCACTTCCTGTGTGCATGCAAGTACCCATGTTGCCTAGTAACGAACGTGCTGCGAAGCTGGCACTTTTTGACGCATTATTTTGACGCATTATTTTGACGCATTATTTTGGCGTACTATTTGACGTAATCAGCCATGTTTACATCCGGGGGAAAGCATGCGCATGTATGTAATCTGCGGTTGTTTACGTCTAGTGGAAAGCGCACGCTTGCGAGACTAGTATTCTTATAGCATCGCAAAAGTGAGGTTGAGCCACTGATGTCACTGTTTTACCGATGTTTTCACTACATTTCTGGATCTGCACGATTTCAGCTGTATTGCTGTCTACGGAGGGACAGATGGCTCATAAAGTTTCAAATGTGAACGTTTTCTTACACAAATGTTTTGCTTCGACCTGGAGCCATGTGGAAAATTTTTATGATGGATGGATGCACTTTTTTGGCCTTCAAAATCTCAACCCTCATTCACTGCCATTATAAAGCACGGAAGGGGCCAGGACGTTTTTAAAACATAACTCAGATCGTATTCTTCTGAAAGAAGAAAGCAGCATACGTACACCTAGGAGAGTACAGAATGTAAATGTTTCTGTGAACTATTCCTAATAAAAAAACTCCTTAGAAGGTTTACTGCACCACTTACTGGTAAAAATGACATATTTGCATAGAACTTTAGCATGTTTTTGTCTAAAGTCATACACTTGACCACTGAGGCGAAGCTGATACTTGAATCGTAACTGAGAAGAAATAGCAGTGTATTCCTAGGGTACATGAATATAAACGGAATATAAAAACACACCTGCAGATGAGATTGAACGGTGGAAGTGCCGGTAACAAAGTCATCATCGGGATGTTAACGCTTCACTGGATTCCTTGATGAGATATGAAAACATGGCTTGCCGTTAATTCTTATAGCTGTACATCAAGCCGTTAATTACATGCTAGACAAGACAATACAATACAATGACTGAAAACATCATTTTTTGCACTGGTGATCTGGGAAAAATGTGATTTCTGCCATCATCTGCCTGAAATATCTCCCAAAAATAAGAGAGAAATAGGCCCTTTTCACAGATTGTGTGGAAAAAACTTTGCTGACGGCAGTTTTACACAAGACTTACACAAGAACAAGCAATCAGAGGGTTTCTAAAATAAATCTGACATTGAGGGGGATTTTTTTTCAACCCAGGGGACCTCGCTGAGAGGGAAAGTGCGTTGAATGTCAGTACACGTGAAGACCATTAGCACGGGTTTCACCTGCTAAGCTTGTTGTAGTGCTTAATAAGCACAGGAAGTGCAGGAATATGAAGATTAAAAGACGAAGGGGGGAGGTGGGACATTTTGCATTGAAGCATTTGCTAATGGCGGCAGAAATTCGCAACATTAACGATGGCAGGGACATAAAAAGGTGCAAGCGTAATTTAAGAGAAAGCGACATTTTGTCACCTGCTCATACACAATGGCCATCATTAAAGTTAATCATTTTCCGTTTCCTTTCTATGAAAAGACTTTGTGTGCATGCTCAAAAGGGCAGAGCATTAGTTGATTTTCACACAAGGCAAATCAATATTGGCACAAGTCTGAAGACATTTATTTAGCTTTATAATAGGGAAAATTGGATGGATGTGGTCTGATTTTTGCGGTTTAGGGAAGAAAGTCTGCCTCCGAATGATCTGAATGAAATTCACATGCATATAAAGGACAATGTTCAGCTGCTCTGTCAGTCCTCAGTAAAACGAACTGGAGATATCAGTGTTATTTCAATAAAATATGAATTATAAAATTCCCAAGAGACTTAAAATAAGACAGGATAAGTATATAGGCAAATATAGGTTTTTGCGTTTTGTAAAACGAAAAAATAAGAAAAAAGACTAAAGCATGAAGCATTTAATACCTATTCATTTTAATTTTACAGTAAAGACAGAAATACAAATAGAAATGCATCTGATGAACATTAGCGCCAACTTTTAGCTCATTTATTTAAACCCTTATTTCACAGGACAAACTTTTCTGGTTTAGATCATTTGATTTGTTGAAAAATCATTATTAGATTATAATTGAGACGTCATTTTGACAACATGAGATTTTTAAGACAAAAAAAAAATTTGAAAAAGTCGCTATCCGTTTAAAATCAGAAGATATTACCAAAAAAATAAATAAATAAGAGACTTAATTTGTCCTTTCAGGTCTGTTAAATAAATTTAATGTATGTTAACGTCTATCACATCTTTAGATGCATATTTCACATACTGTATGTGGATTTGTGTTTTGTGCTAATGTTTCTGTGTGACTGAACAGAAGTCCTGCTGAAGCTGAGGTTATGTAACTGTAATCACAGTGTGAACACATAACCCAACTCCTACAGGGCCACAAATGATTGTGCAGTCAATTTCAAGCAAGACACATTAAGAGTGTCCTGGGTGAAACCAATGGTCTATTAAGGCTTATTTTCCAGATAAAGCATTTAGGGCTCTAATTGAAATTACATAACTATTTCACTATTATACTATTTTTATTTGACTCTAATGGTGCCAGTGTCAGCAAAAGCATACCGTATTTTTGTATATTAACATATACAGCTTCAAATCTTTACATGTTACATTACAGAGTTCTGGCACGAAACTGTAGATGGCGCCAGGGGCGGAGTGGCAATCGGGACGGCCGGGACTTTTCCCGGTGGGCCGCTCCGAAGGATTTACACAGCGGATCACAAATTCGCGAAGCGAATGCGACCGGCCCCTGAACTTAATAGAATCTATGACGTTAGTCTTTGCGAATAGTGTCTAAATACTCCCCACCTCAATGCGCCGCAAAGATCCAACCAACATTTATATCAGTTGCTCGCGCTCTATGTCTTTGTCATGGTTAGGTTATCCTGCAGAACATGGTCACAATTTGAAAAAAAAAAAAACAATTTGATTTGTTTGCCCTTGGGGCTCAATAAAGTATATATAATACATATAAGCTATATCTAAATGAGTGCCCTATATTATATTGACAAATAGGCGGAAAACAGCGCTGCCTCCTATTGGTTTATTCTGTCTATGCTCCTGCATTTATTAAGAGGGGGTGGGCCGATGCGGTAAGAATTTTCCCTGTGGATCTTAGTGCCCCACTCCGCCCCTGGATGGCGCAGTCTGATAGGTCTGACTCAATCTGACCTAATGACATCATTTTCACAGCTGATCGGTTCTCTGCTGTATCGCTAGCCGATAAGCTCGCTGCTCAACATTCAAATATACGACTAGTGTTCGCTGTAGCAGTTGCAGAAACCCTCCTCCTTCCCCAGCTCCACCTGTATACATCTACTCAAGGTGATTCACGTACGCTATTACAGGTTATTTCATGCATGTTATATTTGCAGCAGCAGCATGTTGTGGATGTATTGGCAGTAGCAAGCCTCTGAATACATGAATATATTAACAATTATACATTATCACACTTTTTAATGAAACATCAATGCACAGTACATTTTAAGAAAAACATTTACTCATAAATCACAGTAAAAAAATAGCTTGATGTAAAATTTGTACATTAAAACATTCATGCCAAGCAATGCCCAACAGATTTATCTTTTTTTTGTTGTTAAAGGCGTAATCACATACCTAAACCATAAAGCATAACTCTGAACACTGGGTCACATTCATGAAACTCGAACAGAACAAATATTTTATGTCAATTTATTAGTGAAACTCTAGCGCACAACATTTTACAGTTTCGAAAGTTTTGCGAACAATTTTACAGACAAAAAACACAAAGCGAACAAATTAGTTTAAACGCTTCGTAAAACCATATTTGCATTAACTGTAACAGAATAAACATTGACATAAGAATTTGTATTTTGTTTTGCGAAGTATTTTGCTTGTGTTACATGAATGAGTCCCACTGTTTGATTTCACTGAACAACATAATTTGATTGCAAAAATAAAGCTACTTGGTGAAGGATATACACTTGTAACGATGTAAACAGTCTCATACGGGAGTGCGATGCAACTAATCTCCAGCAAAAGAGAGCGAAAACGTCAACACAAATCCCTCTCGCGCGGCTTAGAATGAATAAAACCAATTGATCCCAACCAAATAATTTTTTCATGCATTATATGACACTTATGGAATCTTTATTTGACTATCTGCGATACTTTTACAAGTAAACATGAAAATCTAAATAGACTCCATTTACTTTCTTAAACGAATAGTTTCACTAGAAAAAAACAATGTGATGGATAGAGGACTTGTATTTTTTTATTTCAAAGTTGTTTTTTTTACAAACATGCAGCTTTTTGTTTCTCAAGGCATTAACTGATGGACTGAAGTGGTGTGGATTAATGTGTGTGATGTTTTTATCAGCTGTTTGGGCTCTCAATGATGGCACCAATCCACTGACGTAATGCTACGTTTCTCCAAATCTGATGAAGACACAAACTCATCTACATCTTTGTAGTTGTAGTTTTTGGTTGAACTATTCCTTTAAAGACCTGTTTTACATCTTATTATGAATCAATGCATATCGTTTCAAAGAAAAACATTTTTGCCTTTGTTTTCTATACTTAAAACGTATGCCACTTCCTTTAAAGCTGCGTTACTAAAAAACGTTAACAAATAGCTATTTAGTAGAGATGGCACGGTTCAAGAAAAAAAAACTAACCGTTCGGTACGCTTGTCTCGGTTCGGTGCATGCATGCGTCACACGGTTCGAAGGTTCATGACATGCGCAATGTAACCTCGCACCCCCGTATGTGACATCAGTGCGTTTCCCTTTCGCGCAAAAGAATTGAGGTGTCTACGGTGTGGAGTGAGTGATGCAGGTCACAATACTGTACGTGTAGAAATGGCAAGTGGGAGAGAAAAGGAAGGCTGCCCAGCTAGGTTTGGGTCGATAGACGATGCCATCGTCCATAGATATCACGATGCTGAGTCGGCATCATTATCCTCCGCCCCGCCGCAGCAGCAGCAACCAGCTCGCGAAAAACACACTTAATCTATTGCGGCAAATCATGCCATTAATAAGCGAATCTCTTCTCACCTGCTCGCGCGAACACTGATATTTTTGTAATTTATGGGGCGGGCGGGCTTTGTGTGCTAAAAAGGTACATACATTCATGTAGAAGGCAATACACGCCCTCCCTTTTAAATACTGTATCCTAAGTTATGGATAATTAAGCCATATATCATATGCTGAAATACATTTCTGGAGTGTTAAAGATTAGAAGAAAAAATAACAAGAACCGTACCGAACCGAAAACCGTGACCCTAAAACCGCGATACGAACCGTGGGTTTTGTGAACCGTGCCACCCCTACAATTTAGGCACTATTTTAGCAAATAATGTTCCATTCCGATAAATAACGGCCAATTCCTACAATCAAATCAGTTGCCTAAGAATAAAATCTCTTTTTTAATTGTTATTCTTAAAATCCTGTTGTTTTACAGAAGGCTGCAAAAGGCAATTTGACGAAGTCTGCTTTTTAAAGCACTTCCTTGTCCTCTTGATCCGAACTGTTGTAACCCACTGATAAAGAATCCTTTAGCGATATTTTATCAGTGCATTTGGAGATTTCCGTAGTTGGGACGTCATCAGTTTGACATCTGACCTCTTCAGAATCCATGCGGGATGAGCTCAGGCCACTTTCTTCGAAACAGATGCTGAGGGCTTCCTGTCGCACTGCGGTGTGGTTGACGCCTTTGAGCGTGATATCGTTGATGTGCTTGGCCTCCTCTTCAATTTCTTCTGGAATGGAAGGCGGCAGGCTTTCGATGTCCGAGTTGCTGAAGACGTATCCTGGGAGGTTGGTGTGTATTTGTGAGCTGTGCGCGAGCGAGCCGATGCTAGGACGAGAGGCGCAGCGGTACACCCTGCTGGTGAGGAGGGCAGAACTGCGGGTCACTGAGGTCAGCTGCGATTGGACGCTGGCGCCGCTGCTGTTCAGGACCGTCCCATAGCGGTAGTTAGCCAAAGCCACCGGACCTTTCCAGTCAAAGGCAAGCGTCCAGCGGAGCCAGGTCTTCCGGATTTCGGTCTGGACCTGGGAGACAACAATAACGTGCAAAATGAATGTTGTGAGCTGACTTTTTACAAGAACTTTGAGAGGTCGAGAGAAAATGAATAATTACTTTGAATACAAACTTTGCTGAAATGGCAGTATTTGAAATATTAATGTTGTTCCACCCACACTTACCTCTCCATTGCAGAAGCAGTAAATAATGGACACAAAAAATCCCTGAAAGAGAGCGATAAGCACTGGTGAGATGGATGAGAGAACAGAAACCCTCCACAACACAAACAATATAATATCACCAGTGAGAGAAAGTTTCTTGACAAACTTTTTAAATTATTTATTATTCATTTCTTACACTTTTTAAGAAAAAACGTTTTGGTGTGTCTTTTGGTGTGTCTAATCTTGGTTTCATTTATTGTTAAATATATTTATTATTAAAAAATAGGAAATACACACACATATTAGTTTAGTAATATTAGCAACATTTATACTTATATAAGTAGAAATATTAATTTTGCTGGCTATTATTTCTCAGACAAGATATAAAAACTAAGAAAAAACTTCAGATGGATCTCATCAATAACTTTTAATGTAACTAATCAAAATTTTTTCACCTCACTACCAACCATTTAATTAAATTAATTGTTTTCAGTTTTCCACATTTCACAGGAACAACCGTGAAGCAAAGAAAATCTTTAGATAAATGTCTGCAACAATTGTTTATTTATTTATTTTTATTTAATTTAGTTTAATTGTAATTTTTATTTCACAGGGAAGACTGAAAAGCAACAAAAGAAAAACCTTCTGATAAACCTCAGCACTTTTATTTTTCATTTGAACTTTTTTTCACAGTAAAGATAACATTCAAAAAAGAAAAGCAGATTTTTTTCACAAGAAAGAACAAAGATTCTCATGAACTTTTAATTTAAGTTTATCTATTTTTTTATTTTGTGAATTGTTTTTCGTTATCTCCCTTAATTTAGTTCCTTTATGCAGTTTTTTGTTTCGCACCGTCTACAGATAAGCTGCAAAATATGAAAGCGCGGTTATTTATCATTTCAGCTGAGCAAATTACTGAAAACCGAAATGCAAAGGGGCACATCATTATACTCAGCGTTATCACATCACATTAGTGAGTGTTAAGAAGTGAAACAGCAGCTGATTAGTCAGGAAGTCACCTGGAAAGAGTTGAAGAACAGCTCACAGTACATTCGCAGCTCCCAGCCCAGACCCGTGAACGTGTGCGGCATTCCCACAAACACGATGTAGTGCACGCCAAAAACCAGAACCAGAACAAAAGTGGATTTAGCCAGCTTCCTGTACACACACAGACACATTTCCTGTTTAGGAATATTTTCATATTATGTCATACTTGATTAAATCCACATCATAATAAAGAGATAATAAACGTGAAGCCTCAAATTGTAAGGTTTGTTGAGAAACAAACAATCAGCAATGATTTTTCAACCGGGCAACCTTAAACATCCTAAAAAGCATCATAGTAAGCCCTTAGAACACCCTAAAACCACCACTACACCATATCAACCAAGCAGAAAACCATAAAAAAACGCTGAAAACACAAAAGTAAGCACTCAGAACACCCTAAAACTCCAATTAAATACCATAATCTAAAACCCAATATAGTAAAAACTCAAAACAACAAAAAACCCACCAGGACATAGAGCACCCTTTAAACCACTCAAAACACCATAGTAACCACTCAGAACACCCCAAAACACCATGACAACTCATAACACTCTAAAACAACCAACGCAACCAGAACACCTTAAAATC
>JAUCMT010000053.1:3862153-3876552 GCA_032357475.1 Enteromius thamalakanensis
CGGACACATTTTTTATTGATATCGATCATTTGCCTATCGCGATACATATCGTTATCGTTTTATCGCCCAGCCCTAATCACCAGACCCAGAGAGCGGCTGAATGGATTCAAAAACGGTAAAACTCAACTGTTGAAATCTAGGGGAGTTGGAAAATGTGGAGTGTTCCTTTAAGCTGGAAACCTTTATCTCATTTACTGTACAAAATCAATCCATTTGGATCAAACAGAAGAGCCTGCGGGTGTTGTTATAACGAGGCCAACTTAAACAAAGTGACAAATCCATCACAACTAAAATCGATGTCCTGGAATCTGCATTATATTAAATGCAGACACGCTGTGTGCAGATATAGACGAATGGCTGTAAATAAAAATAAAGCCTCAAAGCAAAGAGGCCATAAAAACATAGACAGGACCAAGAGAGATTCTAGCTCAGAAACCACATGAACCAGTGAGACATCTAAGAGATTTCATCTGAAACGGATCTTGGATCTCTCTGGTGGCAGATTTCGACAGATAAGTCCTCTAAGCAGATTCTAATGTCACATTCTGTTCCACGGATTATGCGTCAGATGTCATTTCACATACAAACTAATGAACAAATGAAATAAATGTGTGTCAGTCTGAGTCACTTTCATCTTGATCCCCCTGTATTTCTATTATTTATACAAATGATCTATCCTCTCGGCTTCTCAACATCACATTCGAGAGTAAAAAGGTTCGGAGGACCAAGCCGAATCCACAGGTAAGGTCTTACCAGCACGACTGTGTTCAGAGATATTCTGAAGGCACTGCAGTTTGATGTCGTACAGCAGGAGAACTTGTTCCTGAGCTGTTAAGCCCACTTCAGGGTCCACATGCTGCCAGGAGACAAGACCAGAGACATTTGATTGATCGTCTGACTTAAGTATTTAAGATTTGATTAGAAATTATCCAATCAGATGATTTAGAGGTGTCTTGGAGTTTCAAAACCTCCAGCAGACCTTCAAAGCTTCTTTGTTAATTGGAAAAACATCATGAAGAGCATTAAGAGATTTGCAATAATATAACATAACAATAATAAAATAATATAATTATTTTTTTTTCATTTTATCAAACAAAACTAATTCCAACAATTCAATCTTCAGATTTAGCATAATCCCAAATACTTCTGCAATATTTCATATCACAACATCTGAATTTACATATAGCCTAGTCAGTTAGTGTTAAACGTTACACAACCTAAAAACAACAAAATATCAACGTCAGGTGACGTCGGTATTAGACGTCAATTGAACATTGACATTAGACGTTGAATTTGCGTTTAATTTTGGTCACCTGACGTCGCAACCAAAATGTAACCAAATATGAACATCTTATGACTAATCTTATGACTGCTGGGTGCAATGTTGGTTAAGCATAAAATGGTTTATTAAGTAAATTCTATATTAATTGCTTTATTTAAGACACAAATATAAATTAAAATGACTGCATTAGACTGACCTCGTTAGTTTACGTCGTTGACAAAGATTTAAAGAGTCAAATAGGATAAAGAATTTGTCAGTTTTCACAAAGACCCCTATAATAGTAAGCTAAACATTTATATTTGTCTGCGTTATTAGGTTAAAATGATTAATAAATGGTTTGGGCTTTAAAATGTAATATAGTTGAGATGAAATGAGGATGAAATAAATGGGTTGCTCATCTTACCTGCGCTTCGACTGAAGTGCCAAGCAAAACTTGAAAAAATATCCACTGTATTAAAACCCACATTTTCAAAGCGTTTAAAATACTTATAACTGCCAGTATTCGCTCAGATAATGTCTTTTCTCAGCGCGTTAAGCTCAATGTGCGCCGTTCCTGCGCCTACGGAGATTTTATCCAGCTCCATATTTGCACAGGAGAATGAACTCCGCATCTGCTGAGAGCGAAGTGAATTGAATACCACCACCCACAGCAGAAACACTCTCCTTCAGAGAAACAAGAGAGATATGGTGCACCTCTGCGCAGTCCACTGCTGGGGTGGAGTGGTACCCCCTCTTGAAATGACTACGCAAAATTCAAATGAATAACTTTACATAATCACTGCTGCCCTCAGCTGTATTTTTTCCCTTTTGTATTTGTTTATCTGAAACTTGCCAAAAAGTCTCAAGTAGCCCAAATCAAGAGTTACTTAAGAAGCATTAATAAGTAGGCTATTGTTTGCTGTAAAATGACCACCATATATATATATATATATATAGCCTACAGGTTGCGTTTTCGAACGATAAAAGTTTTGTTGACAGGTTTATATGTCACTCGAACGCTTTCTTTAAATCATAAGTAAGCTAAAAGCTATTTATAATTTTATTTTAGTCAGATATTAACAAATGCTAGCACAAGCTATTGAGTTGGAGTTGCATGACGAAACGTGTTATTATTTCTTAGGCTATTAGAACTCAAAACTATCTCTGTTACAGTGTTATGTTTCCTTTAGGATGGTCGACTGTTTTATTAATGTACAGAAATGGCGCCAAAACACTAGTTTGATTGCATGAGGTGCACCTTAAAGATTTCGAGGCGGGAAATTCGTGCCAGCTGCCCCCCCCTAAAGCGGCGCATAATTTTCAGCGTGACAATATCCTCATGAACGCATCAGCGCTGAAAGAAGTCCTCTCAACCACAGCGCTGCAATTACGCGGGAACGCAGCCGATTGTTCCACGCGGAAGGTGACTTATCCTCTTCAAAGGATTGGAAAACTTCGCTTTCTGGTGAAAAGAGAGCGTGAAGTTTTGTCTTCCGCCACAACCTCGAATCTTCTCACCCTCGCGTGCTGGAAACGTAGATTGGCGCTGTAAAAATGGCGCATTTCTGATTCAGATTGACCTGATTTAAACAGCGACGTTAAGTTTTTTACATAAGTCTTTACATGAACATTTTTTTTGTTTTTCTGTACACCTCGATCTGTCCATTTGAGATTAGCCAAGTTTAATATGAATGTTTGTGAGCTATTTTCTGCTCATTTTGGAGGGAAATACACAATACTGACCACAAATAGATAGGCTACAATAGACTTTCCATATTATTTTATAGAAAACCAGATGCATTAGTGCATTCGGTGTTTCATTCAAGTGAACAGCATCTCTTTCCATAGCCATCTTCATCTGAGATGTCATCTGAGAGACATGAGAGAATACACAGCAATTTGAGAGCAATTTTACTGATTTGGGCTCTGATTTAACTCAAACTACCTTGATTATCTGTCTCAAACAGACGTCTTCTCCTCGCAACACTGGGGTTATTCTATTCTGTTCAGGGCCTTACGTAATCAAAACTACCATCAGCAGAATTATTTCTATTCCATTCTGTTCTAGCACGTCATTCTTAGTTCTCCTATTTCATCTTGCCCTTCATGTAGTTTCATATTCATCCTCAAACCTTTTATCCTTCAAATCTGTCTTGCAAGGAGAACTCTGGCCTGAAGGCAGCTCATGTTGAAGAGCCTTATCAGACCACTTTCAAAATATGACAACTTCAAAAAGTTCCTCTCTCTCTCTGTCTCCCTCGCCTCTCTCTAGTTAAATCCTCTTTGTGCTGGGATTTTCACCCTCCTCTGCATTCTGGGCAGAGAACCACATATTGTCATTGTTTTATTTAAATAGTGTTCATTTAGGTCATCCATCCATCCATCTCAGATTAGTGCTGGACTGCTGCATGTACATGTAAGGGACACATTACTGCTGAAATGTGCCAGACACCGCCAAATAAAGGGCCATCTTAAAAAAAAAAAATTTTTTTTTAATCATTTAAAAAACGGTATAACACCCATTTTTTAAATGATTAAAAAAAAGAAAAAAATTAAAATCTCTTACATTTTAGTTATTTAATATTTTTGTTAAAATGATTTTTTTTTTTTACAATTTTTTATTTGTATGGATTGTATATTTTATTAAAAAGTAATTAAAATAAATCACAATATTAAAAGGCAGTTTTAGTTTAGGTTTAAAATAAAAAAAAAAGTTTTTAATTGTATTTTTATTAAACTTTTATTTTAACTCATTAATATATATATAATTCAGATATATACTTTCTATTATTAATTATAGCTTTTATATTTTTAATTATTTATGATTTTTATATATGTTGATGTTCGTTGATGTATGTTTTTGTTTTACTTTTTTAGTTAAAATTAGCTAATAGTGAAATTTTATAAATTTTTTCTTATTAAAATGTTTTTATTTGTCATGTTTATATATATATATATATATATATAGCATTTTTATATAATATTTTAATAATTATTTTATAATGAAAATTATTTTATGCAGTATTTAATGCTAAATGCTAACATTGCAAAAATAGTAGTAAATTCCTTGTTAGTGCTCCGCCAGTTGTAAGCCAAAAAAAAATAAAAAAATGGAAGAAGAGAGAGCGAGAGAAACAGAACTGCTTTAATAGTGCCATTTGTAGCTGTAAAAGGAAACGTGAGTGTGCTAATGAACTAATGTATGCTGCATGTGTGCTTGCACTCAACAACCTTGCTTCCACTTAACAAAGCGTGAGCACAGAGGATGTTGCGTAAAAATCCTGTCCGCCACATATTAGAACAGAAATGTGTGTGCGTGATTCACTTTTTGCGATTGTTTCTGAAATGTAAGCATGGCACAGTACCTAAATATCTCTTTCCTCTTCCAGGGTCTTTATAAAAGGGTTGTTATGGGAACCAGCAAAAAATTTTCCTAAAGAAATTTCCCTGAGTCAAATTTTCCACTTCCCCACACTTGCTTTAGTAGATTTTCGGGGTTACTCAATAAACAGAGTTGTGTTTGCAACCCCCAGAAATGACAAATCACCAATGATATCAGTCTAATATCTCAAGTGTTGCTCTTTACCGGCAAAGAGCATGTGAAGAGTTTCTTTAGGTGTACACCTGTAGAGCGTGCTCATAGTCCTCAAAATGTGCTTCGATTTTAAGCTCAGAGATCTCAATACGAACTATTAATCACTGATTCAATCTGATTTTTGTGACCCATAGAAATTGTAGGAGAAACATCTAAAATGGATAATTAATCTCCATTAAGGCTCCGAAAGAGCAGCATTTTCAGCTTGTATTATTCGTCTGGTGCTGATTTCCTCACTCTGCAAAAAAGAAACTCTTTTTTCAAATCTCTTAAACATCTCAGTGTGTGTTCTTCAGCTGAAAATTCAATGGAGAAATCAGTTCAGGTAGAAATAACCCCTGAAGACTAGGAATAACCCCTGTAGGCTTAAACCATGCTCAGATTTGTCAAGGTATAATAACATAAATCTCACTATGAACAAATGAAAACTGATTTTCTGTAAAGAAATGTTAGAAGAAACATCTAAAACGAAGAGCATAATTAGATGTCCACTACATCTCCATGAAACATGAATAATCCAAAGATACGTTAAGGTAGCAATTTCTCATCAAATAATTTGATACATTTTTCCAAAGAAATTTTAGGAGAAACATCTACGGTAAAAACAAGCTTGAAACTTGAGAAGCTTCTGAGCAAGTTCTTCCATCTGAGCTGCTATCCACTCGAAAATTTTGGACTTTCGGACATAAACCAAAGCTGGTTTTTCACAGAGAACTTAAGTCTCCTGAGCACTAAAAGAGCAACCATTGAGCAATACAATTCTCCTCAGTGGACCAAGAGAAAGCCCAGGAGGAGATCTTGACTGGTGTAACTGGCCAAAATGAAGATATTCAAACTGTAAGATGACCCTGAGGAGAGTTTTCAGAATCTTGACTCACCCAAGTGCTCGCTGTCCATTTCCATAGCAACAAACCCACCAAACACGGCCCAGTTTCTTCATGCCTTACTGTAAACAATGCAGGACGCTTATCTGAAATGCACAGACACACTTTGAAGACATGCAGACCGATCAGAGAGCACCGAACAAACAGAAGAAGAATGTTAATCTAGAATACAAGGGTACAAAGACAATTTCCACATTCTAGGTACATATCTGATTGTAACGTACACGAAAATTAAATGACATGCAGCCTTGTGTGAACTTGTTCAAGTAACAGATTCATGTTGAGGATCTGCTCTAAGCATATTGCACACAGAATTATAGGATGTCTGGGAATGAAGCTGTAATTTGAACTGAAATGTGTAATTATACTTTCGCAGAACTTGTCAAGATGTTCATCTGTTAAGAGTAGGACGAGGGCACTAATATATATATATATATATATGTATAGTGTTTCTTCAAGTTGAAAGAAAGTGAGAGAGCATGATTTTTTAGTTGTTTTGTTCTTGTCTAAGGACATTCGTCAAGGAACTTTGGACACCTTCTGTGTATTTGTGAACAAAAAGACCATGAAGTACTTTTCATAGCAGGCTATAAATATTTTTTTCTGTTCAGTTGAATTTTTCTCAAAGGTCTTCTGACAAAGCGCGAACTAGCCTCATCTTAAGCCCAAAATTCAGTCTTTAAGAGATTCTATAGTTACTTTAGCTTCAAGATAAATATTCAGTCAGTGTGTAGGCTAGTTACCCATTACCTTCAACCAAAACATGACGTTTAAGTCGTAACGTAAAATAATGAACGTTAACAAATCCCTTAAATAATCCCTTGTAGCTACTTTTATAAACCAAATTTTGCTCCCATAATAGTTTTAGTAGTTTCACAGGATTTACTTTAATCGTTAAATTTAACGATCAACGACTAACCAAAACAGCTTTTAAACTGCAAGTTCATTAAATGCCCAATAGATGGCGGAATACGCCAAGACTTGTACCTCTACTCTGTCAAAATCAACGTTAAAAGCATACAGTTAGTTCACCTTAAAAGCATTCTGTTAACGTTTACTCACCATCACGTCGTTACACGCACTATATTAATTTATACAAGGAACATCAGTAGGCCTATGGTGACTGAAAATGTCTACAAAAGCACAATAAAAGCAGTCCTTGTGTGACTATATTTCAAGTTCCGTCAACATCCTCTGATAATCAAGTGGGCGGTTGACCGTTGAACTTGAAACCTAGTGAATCATGCAAAGATTCGACTCAAACGAATCATTCATTCACCAATCAGCCCCTGTAACCTTAGTAACGGTTTCTGACTAAATTAATAAATAATCGATATTCATTACTTTTATTTTATATTTTATTTATTTTTTATTTTATTTTATCACTTTTTGTTTTAATTTTTTTTTTTTTTTTAGCTTTTTTTCAGTCGTTTATTAATTGCTGTTGAACGTAAAACATATTCTTAGTCATTTCCCCTATAGTTCCGGTGTCCTGTTTTTGTGACATTAATCTTTTGAATCATAAAATAACACAACTAATAAATTCAAAAATAACCACACACGAGACGCTCTACAAAGTTAGGGATCTTCAGCGAGCGCCGTGTGGGAATTTAACGCTTTTCAATAACGTGAGTAAAATCGCCACGCTCCCTGAGGTGTCCTGTGCGTCTCGACGCTCTTTGTGTTGAATGTGATTAGACGGCGAAACGAAACACACCGACCGTTGTCAGGTGCCTGGAATCACACCGACGCCGATCACATCGTAGCCACCGGCTTTTCAGCAGCCTTTAACATCCATATCGCCACGTTAAATCTTTAATCAGGTTAGTGTTTGTTTGGTTTGCCTTCTAAACGCGTACGAATTGAAAGCAGGGCGCGTTGGTGCGTTGCAGTCCACTGCGGAACACGCGCATATCTCTTATACGTCTTTATTTCTGTTATTTACGCACTAAAACCTAGCATTGACAAACGCGTTAGGTGTTTAATCCTTCATTTGATTGTAGATTTACAAATAAGCCTTATAGAAACTGTATTGTGGGTCTTCTGTGTTAAAGTGATGCTAATAAGGTCGTACTTTGATGTATACCATGGTACTGAAATCAACGTACCATGGTACTGACATTGTACTCCAAGGTAGGCTACTTTCAAGAATACCATGGTACTACAAATGTATATAGTACATGATACCATGGGACATTTCAGAGCTTTTTATGTTAGGCTATACCACGGTATATACAACCAACTACTCTTGCATTAGCAGGTCTCTGACATGTACTGCTGTAAAACGCCATTGTATATAAATATGAGAATTGCTTACTTCAAATTATATTGAGATATCACTATATGACTTCTTTAAAAGTGTATTACAAAGTATACCAAGGTTAACCGTCTTTCTCAAGGGAACAGCGATGGTCAGATCAAGCTCTTGGGGTTCAAACCTACAACCTTTGGATGGCAAACCTAGGTCTTTTGACCATGCGTTAGAATTTGGTGCAGTTTTTTTAAATGGTTTAACTTTAGAGTAGTTTGGTGTAGTAGTTAAATAAAAAGAACAGAAGATTGTTGGGTTGAGTCCCAGAGGTATTGATTGATAAAGCCTTTATACCGCAGTTCAGGGTGTGATGTATTAAAAAAGTTTTTAATATGTCATATTGTCAGTTATGAAGAATAACTAGCTCTTCTGCATCATATATCACTGTCGTTGGTTTTCACGGATCACTGCATAATTAAATAATGCATACAGTGTTTTTAACATTTTAGTCAAGTTTGGTTGTTAGCTCATACTTGTCCAGACATTGAGATACAATTGACAGTTTTAAGGACTGCACTGTACTGTAATGCTTAAGGTTAAGGGGTTTGTCAAATCTAGAATCTTACCCATAATTACCAGTCGTTACTTTCCTCAGAACACCATACTCTCTGTTGTTCAAATGGAAATGACTTCAGAGGATGGAGAAACAGATAGCTGGGACAACGTCGTAGCAGGTTTAAAAATGATCTTAATGTGTTTTATTGCCGTACGTATCTTTATAACTTCCTGTTCTTGGGCTGTGCTTGATTTCACATTTGTAAATAGTACGCCGTAAATCAAGAGTCTAATCTGTGGTATCAATGAATGGCCGTTGACCTTCGCAAGTCGCTTTGACTACACTGACTGCTTTTCCACACCAAGCGTCCTTCGTGTTCAGACCGCTTCGACCTGTATAAGAGAAGCTTTATGCGAGGTAATTTGTGGAACGGATGTGGGTTTGCGTTAGGTTGGTGAAAAGAACTTGTGGGTGATCTAAATAGCGACTTTCTTCCTAATAGAAGAGAGTCTGTTTCAGCAGAAGTTGCGCGGCACATGACATCCAATCAGAATGATCCTCTTCTGGTTCTTAACGGGAACAGGTTTTGCTGGATTTTACCGCAGACGTCGGCATGAGACTCTTAAGTTTGCTTTTGTGTTAATGTCTAGATTGTCATTTTTTGACACCTCTTAACACCTTTTAAATTTCACTCAGAATCTCATTCCAGAAAACAATAGTTAAAGGAGTAGTTCAGGCGGAAATGACAATTTGCGAAGATTTAGCTCACCGTTAGGCCTTCCAGTGTTTACATTTAGTGTTACATCACTTGCTCACCAATGCTCACTCTGCAGTGAATGGGTGCCGTCACAATGAGACGTCCTCTAGCCATGATACTGCTTTCTCCTTTAAAAGCGGGATCTAGTCTAAATCAGTAGAGAAATGTACAAAAGGAGTTGTGGAGGACAACTGGAGAAGTAAGCGTTATTATTGAGTTATTGGTGCATATTTTAGCCAGAAGGGATGTTAGAAGAAGTTAAAACGCCGGTTTGTTTCTTACAAACAAGCCGCTTTTGTATTATGCTAGATGTTAATTGATAAACTGTGGTGATGTGGATTATCGGGATGTTTTTATCAGCTCTTATTCTGACGGCACCCATTCACTGTAGAGCATTCATTGGTGAGTGATGTAATAAATCCAAACTTGCTCTGATCTTAAATGGTCTGAGAGTGAGTAAATATTTAGGAATTTTTATTTTATTTTAGCAAGACTACATTTCCCAAAATGCATTGCTGTGGTGGTTTTATATGAAAGCTCCAGTACCTCAAAAAAACTTGTCATTTTTAATTATGCAACGCCTTCCGAACCTATGTTTCTGACACTAACCACATTCGAGGAAGCGAACAGAATGCATTTCCCAGCTAGAAAATTTCCTCAAGAGATTTGCTCTGACAGCAGGCCTCAGCGGGGATAATTTCGTCTGCGTGTGTAGCTCATGAAAAGGCCCTTTTTGGCCTGGAGTAAAGGTCTCGCTCACTGGGATCAGCTCTTGTGTCGTTTGACTGTTAAATCAGTTGCAATATTCTGGCTGAAGCTTCTTTAAAAGCATCCTGGTTGCATAATGGCCCATATTTTGTTTTCTGTATTACAGAAACACGCCAATTCTTAAAATCCAACATTATCTGTTTAGTAACCTGCGTGAATTCATTTAGTAAACAAAATAGTTTGACAAGCGAAGGAGTAGGGATGTTTTCATTCAGAGAGCATTCGATTGGACGAGAATCTGTGTAGTGCAGGATGACATCATCAGTATTTTTGGTTCCATTTACCAGAAAACACTCTAAATTGAAAAAGTGTCCTCCTCTGTTTTGGAATGCAACAGTTTTACATTGACACCGTTTTCCGGATTGAGAGACCAGATCAACCTGTTCGTGTTGCTTTCTTTTGACTCTACGGAAAAATGTAGCTTTACTTGCACAAAAAACCTGCCGTCAAACGGACAGGAAGAGCAGGGCTGTAGATACTATGATAAAATTGCAAGCTGAAAAAGCGAGACGGTCGACTATTTGTCAGCATCGTTCTTGTGTATGTTTAATTACACGAATATGTAGTTATATTACAATGCGGTATCAACGATGTTAACAGCAGTAAATTCCATTCTATTTACCTACTTGGGATGTTTAGGTTTGTGACAGACACTGTTCAAACACTGGCTGCTTGCACAGATGCTATCAGGAATACATATCAAAGCAACGTTTGTTCAAGAAACATGCAAGTGTTTGAAAGTCGTAAAATTAAACGTTACCGCTGGAAATGGTACTTCAGTCGTGTGTGAATTCATTTCTGGATAGAAATAGTATGTTGTTTTATTCTAAAGACATGTCATGTGATATTCACGGTTACTTGTGATGTTTAAGTACAAACTGAGAGGCCGAGTTTTGTTGACGCAACTGCAGAACTACTTATATCAAGAATAGCTACTAGAGTTGTCGATCTTTCCTTGAAAATAATTCGTTTTTTTTTTTTTTATAGCTGCGATTTGTCGGAATTAGTAATTAAGTGCTTGGCTGTGATCAACTTATGAAGACTGGAAAAAACGGACATCATTTTATTCAAACGTTAGTAGTATGCAAATTTAATCAGGCCTTATTTGCAATTAATAAAATACGTTTGCTATCAGTTCGTATAGGTGTTAACCATTGACTAACCTGAGTCTTTGTTAGACCAACAGATGAATCGTTTCGAATGTTGTCAGTACCGTAGTGCATAACCTCTTTGAACAACTCCTGGTGAAAACGCTGGAGCCTATTGTAAATTATTCATCAGCATTTTCCATAGCTGTCCTATGGTTGCGCAAGTTTCCGAGGGAAAAGGCAGTTTCTCTGTGAATGCTGTTCCACTCTATTTCAGGCCCTCGCGCCCTGCAGGCTTCCTCTGAAGCGCAGGAGTTGTAGTTTTAGTTTGGATACGAAATGCCAAGTGAATTTGTGCTAGTTCTAACAATGTCGTAATTTCCGGATGCAACGAATAAAACCACAATCTCAAAGTTTGGTGGAGATCGGTTAGCCTGATATCATTTCAGTAATTGCAAAAGGTAGCCAGGTTTGTCCACGTGTGCTTGACTCAGAGATATATAGATAAGTTCTGTGTGGCGTCATGCACTACTGCTTGGTGTAAGATAGCACAAGATGTTTGCTTATCACAAGGTAGTGCGTGCAAAGGTCTAAAGTTCTCACAACGTTATCTTCTACTCTTAGGAGAACATTCACAAGCCTGTCATTAAACGTGATGCATAATAATAATTACAAATACTTAGAAGCGTGCTTAGACAAATGTGTAATAAGTCTAGTTTTGTACATGTCTTTTAAGTACTTTTTAGCAAGACCTGAAACTGTGTTTTTAGTTTTTTGATGATTGCAAAATATCCTAGTTGATATTTTTATCAGCAGTAGTTGGAATAAACGGATAAAGCAACAAGCCATCCAAGATTTTGAAAAATGTAGCGTTAAATCACTTGATCACCGACGGATCCATTGAAGTGAATGGGTGCCGTCAGAATGAGATTCGGATAAAAACAGCACTTAGTCTTGTGAAATGGAAAGCTGTGTGTTTTTAAGAAAGAAACCCGTCATTAAGATTTTTTTCAACTTCAAAGGATTGCCCCCAGAGTCCATAATTATTGTTTTCGTCACTGAAAAAATGTTCGAGAAATATGCACATATCAAGTACCTTTTACAAGCAAAAAGAGTACTAATCAAATATATCAGTGGATTTTGATGTGAGAGGACAACAAGGGATGGATTTATTTTTTACTGGAGGAAGTGGAATTATAGACTCTTTTGGTCCGAATAGACAGTTTAACGTTAAAATGCCTTGATGAATTTGTTTCGTACAAACATGCAACTTTTCGCTTCTTAAGATTTATCGGACTGGGTTATTGGGATGTTTTTATCGTCTGTTTGCAACCATTCTAACGGCACCCATTCAGAATTGCCTGAGGGTGAAACAGCTGACTTATATCTAGTAACCACAATAGTAAAACATTTTAATTGCTCTCGGAGATGAACTAAGCAGAGTTACACCCACCCAACAGAATACAAATGGAAGGGTGTCGCTTTCTTATAATTTTAGCAGTGAATGATGTAATGTATCATATTTCTGGGCCACTGGTGATTTTTCCAGTTATTGTTGATTGTGATGCGCTACAAGTGAGCTATATTTGCTTATTGTGTGTTGTGGCCGGGGGGTGTTAAAATACTAGTTTCAGGTTTAGTAGGATTTATTAGCCTAGTGGAAAAAGCAGGTCTTGACCTCATTTCTATGTGGTTATGTGGCATTTTTTTGTGAAGGTGTTCAGATCTGCCGGTTCACTGCTTTTCACTTCAACTAGTGGACTTTTAGGTTTTCTGTTTGTGTTTAATAATTGCAGCCAAGATTGGTTGTAATTTTATACAATAGCACAGAGAAGAGAAAGTGTGTGGGAGGTTAAGTGTGTGTCTAACACATTCGTTTGGTATAGCAAGGCAGTTGATGTGGCTTTAGAGGGCAATCACTTGAATAAGAACAATGCCTGGGTAAGTGAGTTTTATAGCATCCAGCTTCTGTAAATCCTGAGTAAACTGTCAAACAATGTCTATGAGTTTTCTGTGTACAGTGTACACTCATTCGGTTTGTTATAGGAAAATATTGTTTGTGTATGTGACTACAGATCAAATAGCTTCTAAAAGTTAATTGCAACAATGTGACATTTATTTTAATTTTATCACACTTAAATGGCGATATCATATGTCCTATCATTTTCATGATGTGGAAACATGATGTGCCCTTTTTATAGGTCCTTATTATTGTAAAAAATTATATATATACTTTATTTATGTTTCATTTCACGTTCAGGGGTGGATGATATGACTAAAATGTTAGATCACAACATGTGTAATTTTATCCGAAATAATGAAAACGTGGTATTTGGGGAAAAAAGTTGACCAGCTTTAATAGGCCCCAAATTTTAATTATTAAATTGTATAACTTACTTTTCATAATTACGATTAATTTGACATGATTTACTTAAATGTAACTTAAGCATTAAAACAGATTTAAGAAAAATGTAGACAAAACAACTTAAGATAAGGGAAACAAAAATTGGTAGAAAAATAGCCGTAAAATTTAGAAAAAAAGTTGAAGTTTAATTATTTAAATTTAAAGATCTTTGATTAGCTTACTATTTTTATACATTAAATTGTAGTCCAGAAGAATAATAATAAAATTAAATAAAACTGTTTCGTTGCCTACACTTATAGCGCTTTTGATACTACTGGAACGTCTGTACTTCCGAACAGAATCACAAAACCTTTTTTGGACGTTAAAAGAAAGTGCGCTCTTTCAAAATAGTTGAAATAATAGCTTATTTATATCTAGCGGGTCTGTGTGTGTATCGCGCAAGTTCAGTGACGCAGGTAGTGATGATTCTCTCCAGCCAATCAGTGTTTAGCAGAGTGTACACATCACGGTTTGGTAACGGTACGGTATGCTTGTAACGAAAAACAGGACCAGGTACTAGAGCTGCATGATTAATCGTTAAAAGATTGCGTTCACGACACCTACGCGATCTCATTTCTAACGGTCAACAATTCCTGTGTCTATTAAAATTTTGAAAAAGTCTTACCGGAACAAATTTAAATCTGCGTTTGCTCTGTCGTTGACGGAGAGAGAGAGCGCTAGGTGATGTTTTAACTTTCAATTAAATTTATTTGAAATTGCTTCAAGAGATTCGTTCAAAAACGCTGAATTATCCAGTAATGAAATAACAGAAGTATTTATGAGTCATTCGTTCAAACCATTTTTTCTTTTAACGTTAACCATTTCTTTTAATATT
>JAUCMT010000053.1:3880244-3902055 GCA_032357475.1 Enteromius thamalakanensis
CTAAAACTAACAAGGACATTTGGCACAAGACTAAGACTAAGACTAAATTAAAAATAGGTGACGAAATTAACACTACAATGTAGAGACCATAGTATAGAAAAAGCTTCTAAAATAAGTCTTTTATTTATTATATATATAGTAGATTAAATTTTAAAAATAAATGTTATTATGTAAAACTTTATTTTTTGCCGAAGGAGCTGTGAACAAAAATATTTTAAGTGCAAATAACATAACAAATAACACTTATATTTGTTATTGCATATTTAGATTTTTGTTCTATAGAATTAGCTTTTCAAAACCAGTCATTTGATAAACTTTCGATAGTCTAGCAAAATTGTATAATGAATTTTCATGTTGTCTAAATTCACGTACATCGAATAAAAAAAATAAAAATAAACTTAACTTTAGTAGATTTACACAGTAGTGTAGAATTCATATAAGTCATCATAACTACAGTTTCTCGTCATGGATTAAATAAAAAATCAAAACTTTAAATCTACTTTCCATGTGTTTGTCCATTTCTCTTAGGAATTTAAACATTTTCAAGCACTCCGTTTACACTAATGCATTTTCCTTTACTTTTGCTATGTTTATGTCTATCATAAACACTAATCCGGCGGTTTCATGTTTGAAAATTAAGACTTTTGAAAATGCTGCAGAATCCTTTTTACGCACTCAATCATATTTAGCATCGGCCCAAACAAAATACTAAAGATTTTTTACTAACCGGAAATTCAAACTCTACGTAAGAATGCTGCGACCATTGAGTGCTTTTATAAGATGATGTGGCTGCAAACATTCGCTCTGCGTATCCTTGACGACCATTTAAACAACGACACCATGCGCATTGTCGTAGCTATAGATATTTTACGCGGGTAGATTCTACATGTACATTTCTATGGTTGTAGGTGCATGTATGGTCATGTTACATTAGTTTTAGATTGTGTAGTGTAGAGATTGTTTTAGAAACGACAGTGTAAACGAGGATTGTCTTCATTCTAATACGCTCTTTTAAAACTAAAACGAGACCAGTCTGTCAGTCCGGTTTAAATTCTCAAGCTAGCGACAGCAGGATTGATTACGTTTGGCCTATTTTTGATCAGCTGAAAAAAAAATAATTCCAGTGATACTGTTTCTATGTGCTTTTATGGTTAACTCTCTATGTGGACTATTATTTAACATTGAGGTCGATATTTAGAACTATATGTTCACCGTTATTGTTAACCTCTCGGTTAATTCTTAGTGGTTTGGCTGCATTCCTGTTACGAGTTCATTGTATGAGCAGGTTCCCGTCTCACCCTGACCTGTTCTGGTTTGATCTGTTATATTTAATGAGCATGCCATCTTTAATGGAATCATCTAGTTTGATTTAAAACAGGCTTTACATGTATTACTTTGCATCTGTACTTTGCTGTGTGTCCAGCTATTGTGTTCTGATCAGTTTCTGCTCTTCCTGTAACACATAACTGCGGTTTTTGTTTAAAACATAGTATCCATATCTCAGTCTAATCTAATCGTGGTCGTTATATTGTGTCCCGTCTACATTGCGTCTCCCTACATCTCCAGGAAATGCATCCCTTTAATGTATCCCGTTTGAGACAGACTGACAGACAGACAGGTGAGGAGACAGCTACAGACACCCAGAAATGATTAAACCAGGCCGAAGCCAAAGATCAATTTGCATTATCCAGTGAGAGTGAAAGTGAGCTGGAGGAAGAGACAGGCAGAGGGTGTAAGGTCAGATATGACTCATCGCCGTAATGTAAGTGGTAAAATCGAGAATACAGCCCAGTGGCTTTGTAGTCTTTCAGATGTGGGTCAGACTCATTTAAAGGTCGTCTTACCTTTACATTAGAAGCGGTGTCAACATCGTCGGATGCCATCTTAACCTTTAAAAGCATAATGAAGGTGGTTTTAGGTTGTTGTTTTAGGGTGGTATATGCTTTCAAATGGAGAGTTTAGATTCGTTCCTTTCTTCATTTTCTATGCTTTTGTAACATTTGTTTTTATAGATATTTATTTGGTTTATGGTATTATTCTTCACTGTAAAGTGAATGTATATGTTTTTTACCTGTTGCCAATATTTGTATTGTATTATTCTTCATGCTCAGAATGTTGCTTTTTTATTTAGTAATATTTTTTGCTTTTTGTTTTGTTTAAATGAATCAGATTAAATTAAAACAAAACATAATTAATATTTTATTAATAATAGTGCTTAAAATATAAGTTATTTTTATTCTCACCATTGTTGCAATGAGGTACATTTCCTGAAACTTTCCAAAAAATCCCCAGAAGATTCTAAAAAATCCTGGAAAGTTCCCAAAATATTTTAATGTTTCTATTTTATTTTTGCAAACTTTAGTTACTTAAGGAAAATCTTTGCATTTTTTTATTATTGTTAATTTTTTTGTCAACAATTTAGAAAGTATAGTCAATTTAGCCTTACTGTGTATATTGTTGTTAAATGCTTGTTCATAAAGGGGAAAATTGGGTAAATTAAAAGAAAAGGGGTCAATCCGATTATCGGTTTTATCGGTTATTGCATTTTAGACCATTATGCTTCGAAACAGTGAGAAAATCACGTTTTCCGTGTCATGATCTCATACTATCAAAAAGATAATAAGGATTCTGCAAAACTTGTTTTATACAGTTCTCTTAGAGCTTATGGGACTGACAAATAAGATTAAAAAATTCAAATCACATGACCTTGAAAAATCACATGAATGCGGCCCGTCCTGAAGGCTTTACTGCTCCCTGAGGGATTTAGTGATCATGACGTCATGACGTGCTCATCATTAGGAGCTACGGCACTCAGTGACATAGAAATATGGATAATACTCTCTTGTCTGCATCTGTCAGAGAAAATCCTCCTGGATTTGGACAATTTTTTTGAGCCAGAGAGAAAGCGATAAAATGAGTTTGAGACATTTGCAATAAGTTGAACCTCCATAATGCGACACATTTCACATTTGCTAAATATTTAGCAAGAAGGAATAGGATGGGATTATTTGGGATTTGATTGCATGGTGAAATTGGGCCAGTCTTCACTAGTCACGCATCATGAGAAGTGCTTTCTATTATGTCTTTCGTTTCTTATGAGATGTGAGTAAAAAACAGGAACAAGTTCTTAAAGATGTTTCGGAAACTGAAAACAAGTTTAACGACATGTTTGTTCTTGGTTCAAGTAGCCTGAGTGAACTGAATGTCAAAGAAACCTAGGTATTCTGTATTTTTATTGACTTATTATATTATAACGATTAGTTTACTAATTTAGATTTAAAATTTTTTTAAACAAGGAATCTGTAGTAAATTAATCTCTAGATTCTGGTTCATGATAATATTTGAATCATTCCAAAATGCACTCTTCTTCTTTTTCACTCTCTGTGTTAGAGAATAGTTCTCTTTTATAGTGTATTTTCAAGATGAAACTCTTGGTTGTTGAGTATTTGAGCTTATGCAGGCTGCTTGATTTAGATGGAGTCACATTAAAGCTTCTTAAAAATGCTAAAGGTGTTGTTTACCTCGTTTGGTTAATTGTACCTTGATTTTATTTACTTTATAAGTGTTTTTAATTACTTTTAATTATAAATAAATAAATAGAATAGTCACACATTTATATATAATACTGTTTTACATATTTTTTCATATTCTTCTATTTTTATATAAGATTTCAGATTTAAAACATTTAGAAAATACGCAAATGTGTACAATTATTTTGTGTAAATTGAGATATATTGAGATTATATATATATATATATATATACATATATAATATTTTAGATTTTTTATATATGTATATTTTTTGTTTTTATTTTGTGTGTAGAAAATAATCTTGAGTGAATCAAATTAAAAACATATAAATAAAATGTTTTATATAATAAAAACACACACCCACATATATATATATATATATATCTGGGGTGAAATATATATATATTTGATAAATTACTGTAAATATAATACACAAAGCTAAAATATGTTTATACAGTTTTACATTTTACAATTTTATAATTGTATTATTTTACTATTATATAAGCTTGTGTATTATATATATGTTTTTTGTATATTATTGTATATATTAACATTATTTTATATAAACTTTTATATTTATATCAAGTTGTTGTTCTTTTTTCTGTTTTTGAAAGTAGTAATTATTGTGTTATTTAATAATTAATATATATTTATATTATATAAATACTAAGTCCCCGTTTACACTATTGCATCTTCCTTTTTAAACTGCTTAACTTCTGCTACGGTTACCCTTCCATTACTCTGGAAACGGCAGTGTAAAAGAGCATCATTTTTATTCTAAAACGCTGTTTTAAAACGAATACGCACTAGTGTAAACGGGGCCTAAATACTAAATGTATGCATTTCTCTGCTTTATTGTCATCTTCTAGCTAATCATATGTACATCATATTCTATTGCGCAGATCTCAAGAAGACTCTAGCCGTACTTCTGGATAATATAATGCAGAGATTATCAAAGCTGGAGTCTAAAGTGGACAATATCATGTACAATGGCACCAGCACCAACCTGACCAATGGAACCGGGACCCCAGGACCGAATCCCATCAACCCAGAGAAAGTCAACGTGGCAGGTACAGATGCTCTTTCTTAAGTTAAAGTATTTTCTGGTAGTCTTTTAGTTTCTCCTTGACTGCATTTCCAAAGTCCGCGGCCCTCCGCAGACCTCTGAGTAAACACAGCACTCTTTACACATCACGGCACACACTCTCGCATGCATCACACACACACATACATGGGTTTTCTTTCACCGTTCCTGCCTTCTTTATTGGATCCCATTGATTTTCCTTCAGCTCCAAGATGATTAACGACCGTGGGAGAAAATGAACTGTTTGTAGTTTCACCCAGTATTTGTTAGAAAAAAGGTCTTGGCTATGTTATGAGTGCGAGCTTTGTAGTCAAGCAGGATATTTTTTGTCAAAAACGGTTTGATTTTTGTTGAATCGTAAATTGCTTTGACGTGAAGTTCTCGGCTGAGGCGGGTTTTTGTGACAGTTACGTTTATTGATTTTTATAATGTAGTGTTGTTTCAGAGAGTTAATGTAGCTTGTCACTAAAGCAAAGTCAGACTTGGCAGCAGTGAAGTTTGATTGTAAACTCTATGCGCGTGTGTTCTGTAGGCACAGTGCCATCTGAGAGACATCAATTTAAAGTAATGTTATGGTGGATATTGGTGTGGTACAATTGTGGGCTTCTCTATTATTACGTAACATGGGATAAAGTACTATGATAGCTTATTATTTCCATCTCTGAACATCATCATTGTGGAAAATAAAAACATTATGACCTAAACAATGGTTTGGTTTTTACGGTCATTGTCAGGGATGGTAAAATGCACTATATAGTATAATTTCACACTATAACTAGCGTATCTGAACTGAGGTTACTGCTGTTGCCAAATAACACCATGTTTTTATTGCATTAATCATAGTAATACTATTATTTTGGGATACATACAATTCTAATACAATGGTTTTAGTCATTTACAATAGAAATACCATGTTTGCTAGCGCATAAACAACTGTAATGCAATTGCTTAGAAAATTTACAACAGTAAAATAATGTTTTTTGAGTATGCAAAGTGGTAATGCTGTGTTTTTGTACATGTACCATAGTAACACCATTGTGTTTTTTAATGTAGGGTGATATAGTTAAACTGTTTTAGCAGATTGGTCATTGGTCACAGATGGTAAATTGCACTATATTGGGTAATTTCACACTATTAGTACTGTATTTGAACTGTGGTTACTGCTATATCTTTATAATACCACGTTTTTAGGACATCTGCCACATGATATTTTAGTACAGTGGAAATGTTCCTAAAGTGATACCATGGTGTTTAGAATGGTAGACATTTACAATACCATGCTTCTCATACATGTAGTTAACCATGGTTTGGATATTTACCAAAGTAATACCATATTTCCTTGTACAATTTTAACAACATAGTTTTGGTCATTTAGTATAGTAATAGCATGTAAAGTTGTAATACAATAACTTATTTAGCACAGTAATTTACAATGGTACCACATAAATCATACAGTACTAGTGGTTTTCTGTGAAGGCTGTTTGTTTGTGATTCTTCTGTCACTGGACTTGATGTGTGTGCGGATGTGATCATCGTCTCTGACTCACTGTGCTTAATATAGGCCAAACCCCGTTGAGTCATGTGGGGCTTGACAGCAGCTGGGTATCGCTAACCCTGTCTCTCTCCGACTGCTTTTTTGACAGACCCGCTGTGATGATGACGACCTTTTGTTTATATCTCAAACCTAGCTAAATTACTTTAGAAGATGCATTAACTTGCAAAGGCAGGCTAAAATGACAGTACGTGATGGATATGATGTTATTATGGCATTAGATTGAGTAACGCACACCGTTCTGTCAATGCTTATTTGGTTTGCGAAGTGTAACAGTGCACAGTGTAAATAATTTAGCTCTTGATGCGTCAAGCATCACTATACTACCAATATTGACTAAAATGGTTTAAACAGAACATGTAAATAAAAAAGACATTTAAAATGATGAAAAAAACTTTAGCAACTGCTTAGCATTGTGCTAAAACCATCAAGAACATGTTAGCGCTTGCTAAGCAACATGTTAAATAAGCCACCAATAGCTGCTTAAAAATATATTAAAACCACCCAAAAAACCTTTACCAATCACATAACAACATCAAGAGCAATAACAGCTGCAAATCAACACGTTAAATGTACACATGTACGCTAAACAAACGTATTAAAACCACCCAAAAAACAATTAGAATATAGGTAAAACCAAGAACATGCAGATAAAACCGTGTTAGAACAATCTAGAACATGCTAGCAGCTGCTTAACACATTAAAACAACCTGGAAAACCTTTAGCAACTGCCTACAATTGTGCTAAGAGCATCAAGAAGATCATACTAGCAGCTTCAAATCAACATGCTAAAATTAGCCATAAGATGATAGCGGCAGCTTAACAAACATGTTAAATCCACCCGGAATATTTTTAGCAACCACTTAACATTGCGTTAAAACCAAGAACATGCTACCAGATCCAGATAAAACCGTGTTAGAACAATCTAGAACATGCTAGCTGCTGCTTAACACATTAAAACCACCTGAAACGCCTTTAGCAACTGCCTACAATTGTGCTAAAAGTATCAAGGACATGCTAGCAAAACAACACGCTGAAATAATCCAGAAGCGCTAGCAACCACTTAACAGACTTAAACCTTTAGGAGCGAGAAGATGCTATTTTTATAGCTGTGGATTTTGCAGTGTGTTAACAAAATGTTAAAATGTCGTTTTAAGTCGCTGTTTGCGTTTCCTTTACGACTATACAACGCGGCCAACATGCTGTAGACGTCTACTAACATTTTCAAATGTAAGTCATAGTTTAGGAGGACAGCAGCTCCAATCTTTACAAGCAGTCCCATGCTCTCCAAAGCGTTATTATTCCCTGACGAGTGACTGGTGGGTCTGGCAGTTAGCGAAGAAAAGAAAGAATGGTCCTGCTTTTCAGTGCTATCAAACGACTCTTTATAGTCCATCAACATGATGACAAATCTAAGTAATAACGTCTGAGAGGGCCTCACAAAGACTCATTGTGGTCTTCACGTTGGAACTGTAAACTAGCAAGTGTGCGTGTGAACTTGTGCGCCCACATCAGAGAACATTCTCCTTCTGCTCGTTCTAACAGAGTTCCTCTCAATGACTGCATTTAATGTTTGAAGAAACAAATGTTTTGAAGAAATGGAAGGGCTTTTTGTTTCGTAGGTCACCTGCATTTAACCTCAAATGTGTTTTGTTTCCCAGAAGACTCTTTGTTGCGGTTTGAAAGGTGTTTCTGTCGGTTGACAACCAATATACGATTTGTTTTGGCCTAGCAATGTTTATTAGAAGATCTGCGAGTCTGTTTGTTGAGTTTGTTTTGGAAGCAAATGACCTCAAAGTCCCAGCAGCCAGTTAGCTTAGCTGTTTTTCGTAAACGCGTATCGATGCTAGTCACAATAAACTGAATCTCATAGCTAGTTCAGAAAGGGATACAAAACACTCTTCTTTTTAATGTAAAAATATCACCTAGCTATTTGAAGGCCCTCCAGCTAAGTATTTGCTTTCTCAATAGGATTTTGTCAGAGTTTAATTTAGGGCTGGGCGATAAATATCGTACGATATATTATGCGCATTTTATCAGTGAAGCCAGTTTTTTGATTAGCGGTAAATCTCCGTCAGCTGTCTTCAAAAGGAACGCCAGCTTATACACAGAGCCGTAGATCGCTGACAAGCTGCGCCATTGAATCACCCGCGAAACTCAATGCGTAGCTTGTCAGTGATCTACGGCTCTGTTCAGAAACTGGCGTTGCATTTAAAAACAGCTGACGAAGAATTAGCGCTAATCAAAGAACCGGCTTTACTGGTGAGATGCGCATAATATATCGTTCGCTATATATCGCCCAGCCCTAGTTAAATTAGCATTTCACATTGATAAATTGGCAAATTTAAAACGCAAGTTTTAAATAGCTCGTCAGTGATCTACGGCTCTGTGTATCAACTGACGAGTTGAGATTTACCGCTAATCAAAGAACTGGCTTTACTGACGAAATGAATGAATAAATCGACGATTCAGCCCTAAATGAATTTACATTTTTGGATGAACTAACCCTTTAATAAGCATCGTTGTGAGAGATAAACACAAAACAACAAAAGAAAAAAAACTCAAATGTCTTTAAGTTTCAGTCCAATATCCAGAAGATTTAAAAAAAATAATTTAGTTACGCTAGTGCTAGCTAAAATATGACACAGCTAACATGTGTAATATGCTAATGTTTGGTCCTTTGGTAAATTTTTCACATTATCTTCACTCTTAGGATACTATCAGACGTGGATTGACGTTATCTCGTGTCTGCGTCTGCGGCTCCACCCGATTAGAAGCGCTGAACCGCCGCCCGTCGATGTTATCTATCCAAACATGGCACATTTCACCTCAGCGCTCTCTCTCTTTCTCAGAGGTTATCGGCTCTGCGTGCCAGCAGTGAAGAGAGCCCAGGTGTTCGTGCGGCCCGTGGCTTGTGTGTCTATGTGTGTGTGTTTGTTTGCGCCAGCGGTGTCTGTTACCGTCTCTCTGGACGGTGCTGAAATGACGCCGCTGGCACGCTCTACGCTTCTGCCTCTTGACTAGAGCCTAGAATCCTCGGAGAGAGAGAGCGAGAGACACAGACAGAGATACCCACTGTTAGCAACAGAATGGCTTGCTTCATTGTGCTCGTAGATGCCGCTGGTGGACGCAAGGCCAACATGTAATTAATAAGCTAAACACTTGCAGGCCACGAACAATAGCACAAAGACAGTGTTCATCCCTGCTAGCTAAAAGACTTGTTGGGTTAAAGTTACACTTAAGGCTTGTTCACATCAAGAATGTTAACGGTGTTAGTATCCACACCAACTAGTATAAACACAGTTTATGACATCCGTCGCTGCAAATGCTTCATTTTGGTTGGCTGTCAGAGTTTTTATCAGCTGAAAAAAAGTATATTAAAAAAATATAAACGATTAATTTATATACAGTACTGTATATATTAAATGATCCCATTACTTGTATATACATGAATGATTACTAAATGTGTGTGGCTTTGTGAACAATGTCCTGCTACGTTTCTTAGTGGTCAAACGTACGATTTTTTTCATAAGTTTGCTCGTTTTATACAAGTTTTGCGATATATTGTGAAAATAGTTTTTATTATGAAAGATAAATGGGTGAAATTTAAAGTTACGATTAATTTTTAATGAACGATTCTTCAAATTGTGTAAATGGTTGTGAACAATATCCTGCTGCATTTTTAGTAATGTAAACATGATTTTGGCGTAAAAATGAACAAGTTTGCGAGTTTTGGACATGTTTTTTTAGGGCGATGTTGAAAATGACTTTAAGCTAAAAAATTGCGAATCAACTCAACCAACATCAACTGATACAATAAAGTAAATTCTCAGATTTAACCGCTATAGTAAAGACAAATCATCCATCCATTCACAAAACAGATTATTTTAAATATTTAGCGTTTGTTTTCCTATTTCCTTATCATCTGGAATTTATCTGCATGCGATGTGATGTTGTTGCAAAACTTTTTCAGATTTTTTTGGTTTGCTAAAAATATTCTTGGATGGTCCTTTGCATAAGCTTCACATCGTTGCTAACGAACACCAACTCACACATTTGGTCCTTATTTCCCAGATCTGGATGTTTGTCACACCTGTTTTGCAGCTCTGGAGAGTCATGGTTGGGTGTGGAGTGTCCCTGCAGTTGCGTTTTTTACATTAAGAGAGGATGTGGCTTCTCTCTTGAGGGAACAGGCTGAACCAGAAGTACTTACCACAACTAGCAGAATGCAATCATTCATCTCATCAGTCAAGGCCGGTCACGCTGAACACTTCCTGTTTCGGGTTAAGCATAGCTTAACCTGCAAAAACCGAAAAAGGAATTAAAGAGTAGTCAATTAATTAACTATTTTTTTAGCGCTTTCTCTCCAAAAATGTCAGAAATATATGCTTGTATCACAAGCACAAGCTCACAATTAGTATTTTGGTTCCTTGTTTTGGATACACTTTGACAGTCTGTTGTTGTCGACTTGTGTGTGCGTGGTCCCAGAGGACGGGTGCACGTGCTGAAAGATGGGGCGAGTTTGAAATGTGGTAACTTTCATCAGGTTGTAACTGATGCGGAAGGAGCGTAACAGGTGAACGAAATGGTTTTGAGTTTCATCCATTGGGTTTGATTCTTTTGTGCTGTCATGAAGCAATTTGTTGCTGATGAGAGAGCACAAGTCTTTTTTTCTTTTTTTTGTCTCTATTAGTGTGTAACTGCTTGTCTGTCAGTCACATTGTTGGCCTCCTCGGCTCTTGTGTAGTCAGAAATGTGATAGTTATCAGTGCTGGGTAATGAAAGGCTAATTGTGTTGAGTGCTTCTCTTGTGGGACGATGATCTGTTTCAGAGAAAGATGGTCAGCATACAGTGGAACTTAATTAGTAGCCCTATGTTTTTTTAGTAATGAGTGAATATAGGTGTCAAAATGGGTAAAAAGAAAAAGTAAGAAAAAACCTCTGAATCGCCGATACGTTCAACCAAACGCTTTCTGTAGATGCCTCAGACCTACAGCGGCGACATGGAGTTATTTTGGCCCATTTCTCTGTCCAGAACTGTTTCAGCTCATGTATTTTTGGAATGTGTTGCTTGAAAGGGCCGTTCCGGATCACAGCATAGCATTGCTGAGCTCACTTTTTAGTTATTTCTCTGCTTCATAATACCAAATTATAAAAATGTAATGTAATAAATATATTTTCATAAACATTTTTGGAATAATTTATCGATTATCGATTCACCTATAATTGATAAATTATCCCAAAAATAATTAATTATATATACATATATACATCCATCTAAAATTATATTTATATATATATATAGGTGAATCGATAATCGATAAATTATCCCAAAAATAATTAATTAGTAATAAATTCTGTTTTTCTTTTGATTTTGTGGTAACAGAGTTGACTTTCTAAAAATAACTCTTGCTTTAAGAATTTTTTAGATTAAAATATTTTCTCATATATATATATATATATATATATATATGAGCAGGTAAACAATTAATTTTCAATTAAATGCATCCAAAATAAAAGTTTTTGTTTTGATAATATTATGCAAGTGTGCTGTGATGTTATGTGTATAAATTCACACACTTGCATGTATATATTTCAGAAAAATATTTTATGTTTATATATTAAATATATTTATTTTTAATATAAATAATATGAATATAAACATAAAAAATGCAATTACATGTAAATATTTTCAACATAATTGTGTGCGTTTATATATACAGTACATAATATATGCAAATATATGAAGGCCTGTATATATATATATATATATATATATATATATACCCCTTCTTATATATATATATATAATGTTTCTCACTCTTTCTGGTGAATGAAATTCACCTTTATATTAACATTAATCATCTATAATTTGTCCAGATTTAAAAGTAAATGTGTGTGAGTCACATCCATTTGAAAGCTTCAACAAAACCTTTCCAGCTTGGCAGAAAGACTGAATGGCCTCCAATTCTCTGGAACAGAGATCACACACACACACACACACACACACACACACACACACTAGAGTACTGTACTCTCACACTCCTCCACACTAGCCATAGAAGTGCCCTCGGTGTGTTTTTTCTGGCGTGAGAGAGACAAACACACGCTGCTCTGAGGGAAATGTGTCTCACTGAAGACCAATAGAGAGAGAGACAGCTCTCCAGAGTGCTTTTCCCTCTCGATCCTGCATTTCTTGCTGTTTTGTCATTGAAAGACAGATTCGTTGTCTTCTTGATAACTGTTGTTTGTCTTGCGGGGTCTCGCACAATTTAGCCTGGAGGAGTGTGATGGAAAACACCCATCTGTGTGTGTGTGATTGTGTGTTTACAAGGGTGTATATTGAACTTGTGTCAAGCACAGCTGTTTTTTCCACTCTACGTAGCACCACATGTGGACTCCAAATCGTTTTTTCTTTATTCCTCTAAGCTTATCATTGTTTTTCTAGCCCCTTCTCTTAGCTAATCATTGCTTTTGCATGTGACCGTAAGAAGGAAGTTACATAATCTCTATGAAGGAAGCAAACCTGTAACTACTGATGTGTCTAACTGGATATATGGACGTTATCGACCAATCAGCAAATAACAGTGTGATGGTGCAATTATCTTATTAGTTGACTCAAAAGACATCGTAAAGTAGTCTAGGTTTGTTAGGGCTGAAAGATTTCTGGGTAATATTAGCCTGGATTACACAAACATATTCAAACTTTAGAAATCCATTAGATTCCTGCCACCTCCCTGCCCTCCAAAAAACATTGCAAACTTTCATTGACTAAAGGGATTGTGGGTAATATTAACCCCAAGTCTACAAAATTATAGCCTAGACCTTTTAAGAATCCATGCAATTCGTGGCATGTTTCTTGAACAGTTCACTCTAAAAACATCACAAGCTAGTCCACTCTAGTAGCACCGAAAGGAATTGTGGGTAATATTACCCTCAAGCTTATGCGCCCTCCTAACATGTTTCTTTCACAGAAATAATCCCAAAAAAGCACTGACAGGATTGTTCCCAAATGTATGCATATTTAAATCATTCACATTCCCAACATGTTTTTTTTTTTGTTTACAGAAAAGATATCTAAAAAACATTGTAAAATAGTCCACTTTGATAGCGCAGAAAGGATTATGGGTAATATTAGTCTACATTACATATACCTAAACACACTTCAAAAATCCTTTCGGATTCCTGTAACTTTTTTTTTAAACGAGAATAAAAACAAACTTTCACATCACTGAAGGTATTATGGGTAATATTAGCCTAAAGTCTAGCAATTTATGACACTTTAAACCTCAGTGATTCCTGAAAAAAAATACAATTACAAACTTTTATATTGCGGAAGGGAGTCGTATTAGCCTAAAATCTAGAATCTACTTACATATGGTTTAAACTTCTGTTTGATTCGTGGCATGCACTGTAAAAACTAGTCCAATTTAGTAGTGCTTAAGGGTTAGGCATTGTGGGTAATTTTAACCTAAAGTTCACAAACGTATACACGCGTCAGAACGATTTAAAGTTTTGCAGACTTTAGAAATGCATACAATTCCTGGTATGTATTTTGAATAGGTCACTAAAAACTTCGCAAACTTATCCACCTTAGCAGTGCTGATGGGATTGTTGGTGATGTTAGCTTGCAAATGTATTTTTAAAAAATTACAATTTCCTTCTGTATTACTAAGGGAGTTCTAAATATATGCACACTTCAAAAATCCATATGATTCATTCTGAAAATGTTGCGAAATAGTTCACTTCCGTGGGTCGTGCACATCAAAAATTACAAATAGCATGCCATGGAGTAAGTTGGGCGCACTGTTTTGCGACAAAAGTTCCAATATTGCATACTATTTATCATGGACATCTTGGAAATTTGGAATCAGGTTGAGCTAATATCAGTACAAGTGATGTCACAGCATCCCATAATGCATTCTACTGCCCTAATCTCATCTTTTCCTTTATCATCTCATCATTAAAGGAAAAATCGATTGAAAACCATCACAGACAGTCTGCTCTTAAGTAACGCAAGGGATTGTGGGTAACATTATCCTGAGAATGCATGCATTGGTGCATACTTTAAAAATCCATAAGAAATAATATACCCTCCAACTTTGAGGTACCCTTCCCCAATTTAGTGCGATTATGGACTCCAATTCCAGTATTGCGTAATATTTTTTGTATGCATAGAATGCAAATTAGGGCTGAATTCAGAAATGCGCATTATCATAGTAGTATTATAAAAACAGACTTTAGGTGTAGTATGTTATGCTATTTCCAATTCAGCATGGATTTAAACCTAGTCAGTATCGGTATCGATTGGCATCACTGCATCCCAGAATGCCTTGCGTGGGGCTGTCTTGTAAAACAATCCCTCGGCGGTCTGTGCGTGGAACAGATCAGGGTTTGTTTGTGAGTTCATGTCTAATTAAGTCCAATTAAGATCCAATTTAGCTCTAAATTGCGTTTGTATGTTAAACACATCCAGACAGCCGATCGAGTTAAAGCGTTCACGACATGACATCAAGCTGAACAGAGGCGAATTTCACAGCTCGTTTTTGTCGTCTCTTTATAGTCATCCCTCATTTTCTGCCTTTTGGGCTGTGGTTCGACTAGGCCTGAGTCATTTTTGTCGTTTCTCCCCCATGACTCTTGTGTTTTATCATGTGACTTTCTAAATGGTCTAAAGTCTTTGTTAGTGTGTGACCTTAAGTGATGTGAATTTGTGAATGACGCGGACATCCTTTACTGTTTGGTGTTCCCTCGGTGGGGTGTTTGGTTTACAGGATGTCCTCTTAATGTGTTCTGTTCTATTTCGATTGCGGCCAGCCATTGTTCTGCAGCGCCGTTGTGTCTTACTGCTTTATGAGAGAGAAAGAGAGCAGAAAGATGATCCCCCCCTTGTAAATCGAATCATTTGAAATCACATGGCAAACACCCTCACATTACTGCAGTTGTGTCCGCATCTCCCCCTTCATCTCGTCTCATCTTGTCTCCCCTCATCTCTTCATCTTTCCACCCCATCTACCCATCATCTTCTTTTTTATATAAACTTGACTCCTCTTCTCATTTTGTCTTTAACTGTCTTCTTGTCTCTTAGCATCTCCAGTCCACTTACACTTGTCTCCTCCCATCTAATCTCTCCTTCTCTTCTTTTTCCTTCCATTGTGTCTTATCACTTCATGCCGTTTTCCCCTCATCTTCTCTCGTCTCATCTCATCTAATGTCTTTTTCTTTTGTTGTGTCTTATCTCAGCTGACCTGGGTTTCTCTTCTCTTCTTTTGTCTCACCTTATCTTCTCACCTCACCTAATATCATCTTATCTTTTCTCTTAATTCGTACCCATCTCATCTCATCCCATTTAATTTATTTAATCTATTGTGTTTACCCTTTTAGAGTCTCATCTCACCTAAACCTGGGTTCCTCTTCTCTCCTTTGATCTTGTCTCGTCTCATCTTATCTTATCTTGTCTCGGCTCGTCTTATCTTGTCTTTATCTCGTCTTGTCTCATCTCATCTTGTCTCATCTCGTCTTGTCTCATCTCCTCTCGTCTCATCTTGTCTCATCTCGTCTTATCTTATCTCGTCTCGTCTTTTCTCGTCTTATCTCATCTAGTCTTATCTTGTCTCGTCTTTTCTTATCTTGTCTCATCAAATCCCATTTAATTTATTTCATCTCAACTTTACCTGAGTTCCTCTTCTCTCCTTTGATCTCGTCTCATCTCGTCTTATCTTATCTCGTCTCATCTCGTCTTATCTTATCTTGCCTCATCTCATCTTGCCTCATCTCATCTTATCTTGTCTCATCTCATCTCATCTTGTCTCTTCTTATCTTGTCGCATCTCGTCTCATATCATTTCGTCTTATCTTGTCTCTTCTCATCTTCTCTCCTCTTATCTTGTCTCATCTCGTCTCATCTCATCTTGTCTTATTGTTTTCACGCCTCACCCTCTCTTACAGTCAATTTCCTTTAAAAAACATTGGATTTTGATTGAGCTGCTAGTTTTAAGAATATCCTCCTGATATCCCAGCCTATGGATCAGGTTAATCTCTTCAGGGACTTCATAGATAATACAAACGGGCAAAGATAATCAGTGGCAAAAACATCAGGAGGCACATTTAACATGATGGAATCCTTTGACGTTTTTAACAAATCTCTTTAAGTTATAATATCATTATCTAACTTTAAATTCTCAAATAACTGTTAAATTCATGAAAACAAATAGCTGTTTCAACCTAAAGGATTGTTATGTATACTGCGCTTGTATATAGGCTTGACAATAGTCGTCTCCGCAGTATGATGTCATGTACTTGTGTCAGCCTTGCACTTGATATTCTACATCGTTTGGCTTTTTAAACTCGGTAATTTGAGTTACTGAGATTTCTTATCTTCATTGTGCCCTTGAACAGAGCTCTTTACTCTCGGGAACACCCAAGCGACTACTGTAAATCGCCTGAGAGGTAAAAGCATCTGTGAAAGTGTAAAAGTCTGCACTCGGATCAGGGTTCATCTGCAGAATCTGTGAGTTTGTATTGAAGGAGAGACACATTTGCTTGCACAGAAGATTATGTGTGGATACTTTGTGTCCCCAAAGATCAGTTTCTTTCAAATCCGCAAATAGTGCATTCATGGTCCAAGGTTTTATAATGACATATGTGTTGACTCAACCCATATCAGTAGTTTCACAGAAGGAAGGAGATTGTGGAATTTGATGGCTCGACAGAAACTGTTTGAGAGAAGGGAAAAATCAAGGTTAGATTGTGTTTGTTTTGCCCTAAAGGGCAGTTAGAAGTTAAAGTTTAAAGTTTAAGCTGTGCCAACATCTTTGCCTTTCTATGCCTTTTTAATGTAAATTGTTGAAAATGGGAGTTTATTGAACTTTTGGATAGATTATTGTTAACGCTAGCTTGATTTTTGTTTTTTTGAACTTGTCTTCGATCAGTAAAGATCAAAGAAGTCTCATTGGAAAAATAAATTAATTTATTTATTTAAATAAACAAAAGGATAAATGTCATGAAAAGTTTAGATTTAATCACTCTTAAAACTAGATATTTAAAATAAAATGATATTACAAAAGACGCAAAACTGTAGCTAACATATGACTTACGAAAACTAAAGTTTACTATTTTTTTCTCGTCTGTGAGCATTTCATTTAATGTATTATATTATTGATTACGAACAGCAACTTATTTGAGAAATATGTAACATTTTGACTACAAATTTCTTAGATTTATTACTTAGTTTTTATTACGTTATCAACATCGTTGATTTTTTTTTTTAACAACCCTTTGTGTTACATAAAGTGTTTGCTTTAAATAGTAGTAAAAAGCAATTATAATGTAACTAACGTAAAATATATTTTTAACAATTGCTGTAAACTATGATTTGCTATGATCAACCTTAAGGGTAAGCATTTAGGTTAAAAGCATGTATTCATTATTATGTATTATATGCAGGATAGGTTTGTGTTTTTTAAATTTTCAATTTTAAAGTTCATCCAGTTATTAAAATTATATCATTATTTATTGTTCCAACCCCATAAGACCTGCGCTCATCTTTGCAACACAAATATAAGATATTTTTTGACACCAATGCAACGTGCTAAAGAAAAGTAGAAAGAACGCTGTTGAACAAAGTTATTTTTGTTTTCTATTACGGTTGAACCACTGATGTCACATGGACTATTTTAATAATGTCCTTAATACCTTTCTGGGTCAGTTGAGTTGCTGTCTATGCAGCTTCAGTAAGCTCTCTGATTTTATCAAAAATATCTTCATTTGTATTCCAAAGATTTATTGCGATTTGACATTGGATTTCGATTTTTGGGTGAACTGTGACTTTCGCATCAGGCTTGTTTACATTAATAGTTTTTTTCTGCAGTGCAAAGCAGCAACAGAGTCTTTAAAGAGCGTTTGAATGCATTTGGCAAGATGTGGGCCTTCAGTCCTAGTGTTAATTTCACACTGCGTTAATTTGCTGTGTTAACTGCATTATTGATCTCTTTCTTCGGCTGATTGCCCATGCGCCCAAAAAGCTTGTTGATTTTGGGGGTCTGATTGTGAAGCATTCAGTCTTCAGGGAAGTTAGCAGTAAATTTTGCACTTTATGGTTTTACATTTAATAAAGAAGAGCTACTGAAATCTACCAAAACTTGCTTTTAAAAAGCATTTAAACCCTACATTTGTTTAAACGTAGACTGTTGCAATATGTATTTACCTTTATTGGCTAAATAAAAAGTTAGCTCAGTGTGGTTTACACATGTTTTGGCCTTGTTTAATGAAACGTGAGCACAATAGAGTTTGTTTAAAGAAAGCTGAAAGTGCAAATCACTTGTAAATCAAATGTTTACATACATTTCCCATGTACTTATTTACATGACTTCCAAATTACAAACAAATTTGTTCGTTGTCTCCAAAACCTTAACGACCTAATTAACATTTTGCTTTGTTAAGGTGTGTGTTTTCTTGTTTAGGTTTGTTCTTTTCATCCTTACGATGTTTTTCATCGGTTCAAATGAGGTAACGCAAGCTATTGGAGCCAATTCGAATGCTTTGTAATTGCAACGTGACTTTTCCACTTCAAATTGTGTTAGCGAGTTAATTTGAGAGTGCATTGCATGATTTTTCGTGCCAAACAGTCGTGTTGATTTTCAGCTGTGAAATGTGTCGTTTAGGGACTGTTGTGCGCTAATTATGTTCTTCTTTCTCTTTCTGTGTGTGCGCAGACTTGCTGAACGGAGCACAGGAAAAATGTGAACTACCCTCGCTCGACGGCTTTCCGCATTGTGAAGGGAAGTTGAAGGTGAGCGTTTCTCGCACCATCTGATCCAGTTCTCAGAGGAAAGCTCGTTCTGAGTCACTCCTTAATTACTTTATGCCGTCGCCGTCCTGTGATGGCTTCTCATCGTTTAGGCTTTATTTAGAAACCATTTCCATCCTGAATCGAGACAGATCGAGACAGGCTCGCTGTGGGATGTTCCCCTTGCAGACTGAGAGATATTGATTTGTTTTCAGACGTATTTGAAAGCTTTTAACTGATCCTGCGTTAGTTATGAGCTGAGTACTCGTAACGTTTCTAAAGTCTGCAAAAATTACAATCGTTGGGAATTTATTATTATTAATATTACAATTATGTGTACAATTAGATATATAGCGTAATTTAATACTTAATTTAACAAATTATTCATGTGTGCATTAATAGCATTTATATTTATGAAAAATTAATAACAAATCATTTTGAAAATTATCTTTTTTATTTAATTATATAAGTGGTTATATAATTTATTAATACAATATATATAACTGATTTAAAATATTGAATCAAACAAAATCTTTTCTATATATTTACATAATTATGTGTTTATATATATATATATATATATGTATATATATATGTATGTATGTGTGTGTGTGTGTATATATGTAGTTAATATATAGAAATAGATTTTTATGAATTATATTCTTTATAATTGTGTATATGCAAGTGTGTGTATGTATGTATGTATATATGTATATATATATATATATATATATATATATATAATATAATATAATATAATATGATATAATATGATATAATATTTTTCTTTTATGGACGTCTGTAATATTCCATGTCTTAGTGTGAGGTGTTTAGCGTTCACTTGTCTGAAGTGTTTCGTCATGTGGCTTAATCTCCCTGAAGTTTCAGATTTTTCAAATCCTTTAAAGAATTTCAAATGCAGTTTTAGCATGTGATAATGCTTTTTCCTTTCTTGAGCGCCACTCTTCGTAATGAGCTCACATGATCCTCAGAACGAGTCCCTCTGGGTTTTTGCATCACGCTGATGTAGAAGCCAGACAGGACAACTTGCGAAGGATTTAACATCAAGCAGAGCACACAAAGCTGGTCGGCCTTTTCAGTCAGATCAGACCAGAGCTTGGCCTTCATCTCTATAATCACAGGTCCTTTCGTTTAGAGCTCACGGAAATTCCTGCGATATGGAAATCCTCTTAAAATCACGCAGAATTAAAAGCAGAATGTGACCGCAGTAATGATGAGAACAGCCTGACTGATTTGTTTGACTTTAGCTTGAAGGGTTAGAACGTTTCAAAAGGGTTTTGTTTATCCATTAAACCAAAGCTCAAACGTAAAAAATCTAACAAAAGAGGATGTTTTTTAAGATGATATGCTTTTAAAGGATTTATTTGAAGGTTGACATGTCAATCTATGTTTGCAAATCGTTTAGTAAAAGCATTTGTTAAATTCTTGTTTGGTCAACTTTGAAAATCTTGTAATTTTAACTTGATTTGCTTGGCTATTTTTATACCAAAAGTAAAAAAAATTTACACAAGTAAAACATTTTTAAATAATACATTAACAAAAATACACAATGTACAGTTTTTTCTTAAAACTTTTAAATTAAAAATATATTTTTTAGATCACAAATTAATCAAATTAAACCTCTTACCTGGCAAATCTTACGTAAAATTTAGAGATTTGTTTTGGAGATTTTAATGACCAAAAATGTTAAATTACTTTTTTTTAAAAATATATATTCTTGTTATTATTTTGTGATTATAAAATAATAATAATAAATAAATATAAATGCATTTAATAAAGTCATAACTTACCTTTAATTCATAAATTAATAAATTGCAAATCATTTAGTAGAACATTTGCAAATTCATTTTCTTACGAATTCAAGCTTTTTCTTGTCAAGTGCTGACCAAGGTTATTATAGTTAACGAAAAGACTAAAACTAGAATTGAAAAAGCATTTTCATTAACTGAAATAAAAATAAAAACGAGAGTTTAAAAAAAAACGAAAACTTACTGAAACTGTTTTGTGTGTATGCAAAACTAACTTAAACAAACTAATATTATAGCCTAAACGCCCTTCGTTTTTGTCTTTGTAAATAAGCCTTTTGGGTGTAATTAAACTCTTTATTTCACGCTGCCAGTTTTAAGCCCGGTGTTTGACCCGTATGGCACACGTAGTATGTGACGTCACATTTCCAGTCTGTCCGCGATGCGTGATGGCTGCGGCGAAAGTTGGGAGAAAGCGGATTATGAGTCCTAGGACTGGGCGATATATATCGAATGAGATATTATGCGCATCTCGTCAGTAAAGCCGGTTCTTTGATTCAAATCTAGCGTATTCTTGGGCAAAAGCGAGTCTCTGGAAGTGCCGCGCGAGCTTGAGCTCGTGTTCAAAGCATGCGCACACCTCTCTCTGCGTCTATTCTTTTCAGCTTTTGGTTAAAATAGATATTATGTTGCTTCTAACTCGCTTTTACATGCAAATATAGCCAAAATCACAGCATAGCCATTGTTTATATCTTACACTTGACTTCATCAGACAACTCCTTGATTATAAATCAAGATGAATCTAGATTAACATAGTGTAAAATAAAGCTAGTTTAGAAGGCCTAATAATGGGCTGCATTTCAGGCACTATTTCTAGCATATACCACCTTAAATGTTATATTAATAATGCCCTATTCCCCTAAACATGTGCAAGTGCTGATGTATGCCCATGAATAGGCCAACCAATGCGTATTTTTTTCTAAATAAAGATTCATAATATTTTGAACATTCAATAAATTGACAGATGCACTTCCACTTACGATTTACTTTAGCTATTTAATTTTATTTTTCATTACAATTTATTAACTTTAA
>JAUCMT010000053.1:3910771-3923925 GCA_032357475.1 Enteromius thamalakanensis
ATCATTAGTGTGTGTGTGTATGTGTGTGTTTTAATTCACATTATTATTATTATTATTACACTTTTATAATTCACATTTAATGATTATTATAAAACATATGTGCAAAATAAAATAAAAAGTAAAAAAAAATATGAAATTAATAAAAAAATGTATTCATAAAAATAAATGGTGTATAATTATTATTAATTGATAAAATTTTTAAGGGTTTTTTTTAATAGTAGGGGTGGGTCTCTTTAAAAACTGTCCATTTTTAATCCGTTGTTAATTTCAAATCCAGCACACTTTGTTGAGTTCATTCAGTTTTCATGTAAGAATAAAGCTTTGTCCTTCAGAAACTAATCCGCACTTAAACAAAGCACATGTGTGTGTGAAACTTAAGGATAAGATGTCTATCAAAGATGAAAGCCGCTGCAGTATTGAGAGAAGTCCAAGTGTGTGTGTAATACGCTGAGGTTTCATTATTTTCCACTCCTCTACTTCCGCTCCGGTATTTAATAAGAACTCTGTCTCAGACACAAACTCCCACATTTCTGCTAATTACTGATAACATCTCGGGTGACAGCACCTGCGAACTGTGTAAAGTTTCTCCTCCGCATTACTGCGCAATGTTGCGAAACGCTTTTGAAGAACGACGGGTGCGTTTGTGAGGCATAGACTCGTCTTTCACAACTTAATCACAGACCTCTTCCTCTTTTTCAGTGCAAAAACCTCAGAAAGGGACGTTCGAAAATAGTCTACAACTTTATGACATGAAAATTGGAATTCTAAAAAGAATGCCAGGTTTTCGTTCACACGGTGTGTGTGCATGTTTATGAGGACACAAATATGTATAATGACAATATGAAGGTGCTTTATGAGGACATTTTAAGTGTCCCCGTAATTCAAAAGGCTTAAAAAACTTACTTAATTGTTTTTTTGAAAGCCTTAAAATATACATAGTTTGCTGTAAGGGGTAGATGTAGCAAAACCACATACACTCTGTACAGTATAAAAACCATTACCCCATAAATCACAAAAACCAACGTGTGTGTGTGTGTGTGTTCTCATAGAAGCATGTTTGCGCTATTTACAGCATCTATAGAGAGAAGGAGAGCAAGAGGTCTGTATCCCATTTAAACCCCATTTATGATTTCTGGAAAATTGCGCAAATTGCATTATGGGCCACCTGGGTTCTGGATTTCATCCTGCACTCTCATTGAAATTGACGGGTAACCGTGACAACATGCTCCAGCTGCTCCCTCAGACGATAACCACAGACTGTACACACACATATACGCATGCATTTGAGGTGCATGTGTATAAATAAGAAATCTTAACCTCCGGATTGAATATTGCGGACAGATGGCATTTAGGTGTATCTCTGCCAAGCCTTGTTACCCTGGCGACCTCTTGGACTACCGTTGTCATGGTAACAGCTCCTCGCTTGGCAAGTGGACACCCACACGGATCTTTCTTGTACACAATCAATCTGAACATCTTCCTTCTGGCGCTCCGGTCCTGATGTGCCGTGCTAGTTTAGATTTTCCTGTCTTTTAAGAAATGGTTATATTTAGAATTTAAGAAGTCAGTTTTGATCATCTAATCTTCTATTGTGTGTGTGTGTGTGTGTGTGTGTGTTTGGTAAATAATGTTATTTTATAGACATTTCTTTATACATGCCTTAAATGTTTAAATCTACAAAAAAGGAGGATGTTGTCACATGATGTGAGGTCATTTGTCGAAATGTAATACATACCAAAAGTTAAATAACAGGACAAAAAATAATAAACGTTAACACATTATTTTTGACAGCCCTAATTAGTATATAATATTTTTGTATATATAAAAAAAACTTGTCCAGCAAAGTTTGTAAATTAATTCATTTTATGAATAAAAATAAGTCCTATGCATGTTATACATCCTAAAAATGTAAAAACGTGTGTATATATGTATAAATATCGAAATATTTTTATGTTCCATTTTTTAAAGAAGAACCTTTTTTGGCAAACAAATGCTGTAATATAAAATAAATTTACAATATAAAAAAAAATTAAATTGCTCTGACCTTTTTTTGGTAAGTTTTTGTTATTAGTGCCGTCAAATGATTAATCGCAATTAATCACATTTAAAATATAGAATATTAGAGTATAGAATATAGAATATTAAAAAATGTGTTTGTGTGTTTACTGTGTATATTTATTATGTCTTCATAAAACACACAAATGCATGTATATATTTAAGAAAAATATTTTACGTTTGTATATTAAATATATTCATATATGATAGAATTTGATTATAAATATATACACGTAAATAAATGTAAAAAAAATTAAATATATGCTGTATGTGTGTTTATATATATATATATATATATATATACATGCATTATAAATACACTCAGTACACACACATATATTATGTAAACAAAATTATTATTTTTAATGCGATTAATCGTCGTGATTAATAATAGTGACAGCACACCCTTTACGTGCATAAATGTAGACATTTTTATTCAATCTTTTAATTAAAAGTTAAAAACTTAATGAGTTTATGAAATGTAATCACTCAAACGGTAAAAAATTGTAAAACCAATGTACAGATAAAATATATATGTGCAACTTTTAAAATGTGAATCTTTTTCCTAGCCTGACATTTATTAAAAATACTTGACTTTTTAATAAAAATTTACGTTTACCTTAATGTATGCTATTTTTAAATTATTTGTTTTTGCTTATAGTTATCAACCCTAGTTATACAGTACATCATCCTGCTTATTCAAAGTACATAAATCAATAAATAAATGCATATCAAATATTGATTTGGGCTAAAACCATTGCACTGAAGTGAGAATTCTGAGATGTTTTTTTCTTCCACATATTACTCTTTCAATCCCTTCTCATATTTTGGTAAAATCCATGCTTTATTATTATAACCCACTTTAACTTCTCATGTTTGTGTTGATTGGCTCGTCTGATTGGCTGTTGTGTTTGCCTCGCAGCTCACACTCCAGATAACAGCTTCTTGGGCTTCGTGGTGGAGCAGCACCTGAACGCCAGCGACGTCAAGCACATCGACGACATCAAGCGACAAAACCAGTCGCTGGTTTACGGCAAGGTGGACAACTTCTGGAAAGTGAGTTCCCTTCCCATGTTTCTTTGGCTGTTTACACATGAAGCCGTGTTGTGTTTATATGCTAGATTGTTTTGCCGAGTTTGAGCGCCAACAAAAGTGTTTTCATTTCTACTGCGATGACTTCATCTTTCCCCACCACAAGGCCACGGCCAGTTCCTGCGTTTAGATGTTCTTGCAGAGAACGTTTCGCTGCCCATCTGGAGCTGGATCGTCCAGCGTGATGAGATACGCAGATGAAAAACTGTACTCGCTCACTGTCCAGAACCTCTAATCCCAGACGGTTTTCCCCAGAAGGGATGTTATTCTTAATCTTTTTCTCCGATGTCCTTTAGGAAAAGTTTGCGTGTTTTTGGCGAACAATGTGGGATCCAGAGTCTTTTTACAAGATAACAAGATTTTTCCTGCAGTCATAGACTTGAACCAAAAGATTTGACGTGAAGTATACTAATATGAAAATGTTCAAAATCGCAAAAGAGTTAATTTACGTAAAAATGTTGCAATAATATGTCTGTGTTTGCGACGAGTAACATGAGATGAATTATTTTTTTCTTGATCTTTGTGACATTAAATGACAATTTCCATGTGAAGTTAGCCAGTATCTAGTAGTTAGCTAATCGCAAAAGAAATCATTTAAATATCTTAAAGGTACAGTAACAATAACGGCCAGTAAAATAACAGTAGTTTTAAAAAGAATGTGTATTTTTTGACGAAACAACGTGAGTTTTTTTTTTTTTGCACAAATATTGCAAACAGAGCTTATTTACATATCGCAAATATATACTGTATGTAAAAAAAACATCCCGTTTTATTCTAAGATTTAGCACAACAGTTGCAAAAATACAGATTCGTTTACATCAGCAAGTTATTCGCGTATAACATCAGGAAAAGGTTTCACTGATGAGCTGCGCAAAATCACGCTGATAATGAACAGCTCGCTAGTGAACGTTATGGAATTTACCACTGCTTACAGAACCGGCTTTACTGACAAGATGCGTATTACATATCACACGATGATTATCGTGCAGCCCCAATTTTTCTTCTCAGCATGAGTCGTGTTAAGAATAATGGGATATTTCTAGCTGTCTTGGATTAAAAAAATTTTATATGAAGTTTGACAGCACACAGAGGTTGGCTAATCGCAAAGGAGATCATTTGCATATCTTAAAGGTACATTAACAAAAACAGCCCATTTATTTTTAAGGTTCAGCAAGGGGTTGCGATATTACATTTGCGCGTAGATTGTGGGATGAAAAGAGAGAAATCATATAGTATTTTTTTTTGTTGCTCATTTTGACATGCAACTAAATTTCATGTGAACTTTGCTGCACGCAGTTCTTAGCTAATCGCGGCAGAGCTCATGTGCATATCTTAAAGGTACAGTACATTCTTGGAAATAGAATTTCTATTTCATTCACAAATGCATAATAGATGCATTTAACTTGTAATTTTCTTTCGCATAAATAAGACATTTTTGCATTTCTACATAATTATAATGTATTTTCAACAATAATTTAAGAAGCTGATAAGCATTTTTGGTTTACAAAGTTAGAAGAAGTCATTATGGGTAAAATTTGTATTGTTCTGTTCGATATTAAATGAAAGTTTGTGCAAAGCTTGCCATTATGTCCTTAGCTCAATAAAAACATTTTTAAAGGTATAGCACCAGAAAAAACATTTTGTTCTCAGGTTCAAAAGTGTTACAATAGACAATGAAAAGAGTTATGTTAAGGATAATTGGATTTTTTTCATGCTCAGTTAGATGACGGCAACAGAGTTTGGCGCGTTTCTGTTTCTTAAACGTACAGTACCAAAAACAGCCAGTTTAGTTCTATGGATCAGAAAAGGTATTGATGCATTTAGGACAAACATCACAGTTAACCTCCGGCAAACTCTGCACATTTGTGACGCACAACTAGTAATAACAAACATATTACAGAAAAAAAAATCCTCAAGGGATAAATTTTATTGAAACCAGAATATTTTTCTTGCTCTGTTGGACTTGAAACAAAAGTTTGCATGTGAAGTTTGATAGCACTCTGAGGTTAGCTAATCGCAATAGTGCTCATTTACATAATCTAAACATACAGTAACAAAAACAGGCCGTTTAATGCTAAGGTTCAGCCCAAGGCTTGCGAAAGATGGATTGATTCACAAGGACACTGCATTTGCAATTAACCTCAAGGAACGTTTGTGCATTTATGACGCACGTGGTGGGATAAGAAGACGCAAAACCCGCAAAATTTGCCAGCACGCAGAGGTTAGCCAATTGCAATGAGCTCATTTGCATCTCTTAAAGGTACAGTAGCCAAAAAAAAGTCCAGTTTAATTCTCAGGGTCGGAATAAGGTTGTGAAAGACGGATGCGATTACGGCGACAGCGCATTCTCATTTAACCTCATGCCATTTTACTGATGCCGTGCTTCACCCAGCGATAAAGAGACTCCTGCTATTGCACAGCCTCTCAAGAACTGGTTTCCATGGAAACAAACTTGAACATAGACCCTGAATCAGTGTGTGTGTGTGTCGTCTAGAGATCAGAGGATATGTGTATAGGCTTTTGAAATGCAAATAAAGTCTTGGCTGCATGAATGCACACAAATACATTCATCGCGTTATTAGTGCTACGAGTTCACATGCAATGCATCTCTGTTTATTTTCTGTCTTAAACACAGATGCTTTTATGTAACTGGTTTGACTTCCTTAAACGCACATAAACACGTATATTAAGGCCTGAATTATGCTTTGCGTTATACTGATCACTCAAACAATGCACGTTCTTGCACTTTGTAGCTGCAGTGTTTGCATGCTGGGTTGGCATTTCCTGCTCATATCTCCCATAATCTTATCACTGCGTGTGTGTGCATGTGTTAGTCGATAAAACAAGGAACTAATTGAGATTAAACAAGGAGATCATTGATATTCTGTCTGATAGTGTGTGTGTTCTGAGATAACTGATTCTAGATTCACATCTAAGTATTATAATAAAAAACTTAAAAATAGATTTGTCATATGATTTATTTTAAAATGGTACATTTGTAATTAACTAGTATTAGTAGTTTGTTGATTCAAAAATGTCCCATAAATCTATGTATTATTAATCTTTTTAATATTTCTTTTCAATTCCATTTTTTATTTCGATTGTAATTATTTTAAATGATACATTTATTTTTTTATATACTACGCAATCATTTATTTTTTCAATATATAATGTTATTTGTGTTTGTGTGTGTAATCAGTTATCAAAATCTATACACACACAAATATTCAAATTAAAATCGTAACTATTTTTAATTTGTTTAGTTATTTAATTATGCATAGTCAGTATGGAACACATCATTTTGTTTTTATTAAATTTAATTAGAAACATGCATAACTTGCTGTCTGTTTATTAATTTTACATATATTTTTGTAATTTTAAAATTATATACACACACATAATCAAGCATATTTAATTTTTGTTTTATTTTTTAAAATCAATATAAAACGTGTGCTTTATTTAAATAAATATATTTGAAAAATGCTTATTTATTATGTTGTTTTATTTATTTATTTTGGTGATAACGGTTTATTGGTAATTATGGTTTAATCATATTTTGTTGTTATGATTGAGCTTTCACCTTGTTCTAGAGACACACGCACACACACAGTTTTATTTCTTTTTGCATCCTCTGACAGGAAGTGGGTGTCTTTGTGTTCTTGGAGTGTTTGTAAAGAAAAAGCATGATCTGGAGCTCCCGCTGGACTGTTCCTGTCTGAAACAAGTTCACACTGAGAGCTCAAAAATCCACGTTTTGTTTGTGTTTTAAGCTTCCTGGGGTCTTTTGGCTCCAGTCACACAAATCTGTTAGCAGAATGTCTCAATATGATTCAGATTATCTGAACACGTCAACTTGAGACCAAATATCACGGCAGATATCTGCAGTTCATGTCTTCAAATATGATGATGTAGTGTGATGAGAGTTGTTCTTATTTACATCAACGAAAAAAAATGTCGTTTTGTTATTATGAACAGTAATATTACAACTACATTTGATTCTTTTCTTCTTCTTCAACTTTCTTATATTCCTTGTCTTCTTTCTGTTCCTCTTTTTGTTCCTTTTCCTCCTCACCTTACATGAACATTTGCGTAAAACAGTTTAGTGGAATATCCATATAATATTTTATATCATTATTGTTGTTATTAGTGTTGTTATTATTATGGTTGATCATTTTTATTGGATAATTTTCTACTAAAATTATTTGTTGTAATATACAATAATTTGATATAATAATAAATAATTAGTCATTTTATAACACAAATAATTTAAATAATATTTATAATATTATTTGTTTTATTTATAACAGTTTTATATATGATAATTTTGTATCAGTAATCTATTAAGATTATTTTAAATCATACTAAGTCAATTGGAAAAAAGATAATTATGCATACTGAAACAAACTGTGTTCATGATTAAAAATGGTAATATGAAAAGTAATATTATTCTTCATATTTTATATATGTCTTGTCAAAGAGTTTTATTTTTTCTAGTATTTTGATCTAAAAATTAATAAAATGTACAATTATAATTATATAATACAAATGCATATTAGAATTTGATTTATTTATAGTAATAGTAAATTATTTTAATGAGTATTAATTTTACAAACTGTATTTAGATTATATTCTGATTTGTAAAAAATAATAATTTGTCCCCACCATCAGGATTTTGCTTTCATCAGTGGAAAAAGAAAAGCAATTTTTTGTTATATTATAAATTAATATTATACTTAATATTTTATTATTACTACCATAATATTATTAATAATATTGTTTTAAAGTATTTATATAAAAATGTAATAATATATAACACGTTTATAATACAAATTAATACATTTTATAATCAGTTTTTATTTAAAGTAATATTATATAAATATTAATTTTATGAATACTAAAGTATAACTGTAAAATAATTTAAATTCTAAGTTCAAACTGATTAAGCCCCGCCCACATGGTTTTGCTTACATCAGCAGAATCCAAAAACGCTTTCCAAGCGCTACAAAATAACGGCTTCAGTTTCATTTGATCAGCCTTCATTGCTGCTTTCTCACAAGTGCCTGTCTTTATCTGTGTTTCAGGATAAGAAGAAATACCTGGACATCATTCACTCGTACATGGAGGTGCACGGCACTGTCCACGGCACGAGTACGGTCCACCTGCCAGCCTACGTGAAGAACCACGGGATCCTGAGCGGACGAGACCTGCAGTTCCTGCTGCGAGAGACCAAGGTCTGTCCACAAACACCATGAGCTTGTGCTCAACGTTTCTGCCAGACTTGAGCAGGGCGTGTGAAGTGACATCACTAGTGTCTCGCTTCAGTTTTGAGTTTGTAGCATGTGTGCGTGCTTGAAACTTAAACGTGTGAAGCTGTACTTGCACAATGATCTTCGTGGCTTTGTGGCTCGCACCTGGCATGAAACGTAACCACGAGAGAGGAAGTGTTAAACTTCCCTCTTGTTTTAACTTCGGGCAAACGTCTGGAGACAGAGCGAGGACGCTTCATTTATGTACAGAGTGTGTCGTCCGCCTTATTTACAAATAAACAAAGTCTCTCGGAAGCCCATCAGACAGGCAAATGTTCTCTGAACTCACCTGCTTCTTGAAGACGTCTCAATGGTTTTCTCTATAAACCTGCTTGTGTTCAGTACCTCTCTGCTGCCTCCTGCTGGAAAACCATAGAAGTTCAACCACTGAAGCTTTCTTGACTTTTTATGCACAGTAGTTATTTATATTTGATATTTAATAAAATATATCATTTGAATTTCTTAGAGCATATACATTTCAAAAAGTAATAACATTATTTAGTATTATATATATATATATAGATGTATAATTTTAAAAGATATAATTTGTCATAGTGTTATTATAAAATAAACAATTCGTTTTAAATAGTAAAGTAATTTTTGTTCATTTTTTTAGTATGTATATATTATATTTTATATTATATATTTTATAAATAATATAGATAGATTATATAATAAATTCTCTCTCACTCTCTATACATGTATATAATAACATTTTTAAATATATAATTTGTCATAATATTATAAGAAAAAGTTATAACAAAGTAAAATAATTTACAATAATAAATAAAATAATTTATAAATCTACTAATGTTGTACCAATAGCTTATACTAATTGCATATTATTATTATTATTATTAACATATACAGGTAATAACTCATAGTTAGTGTAGTATTAATATTGTTAGCATTATTGTACATATATATTTGCATATTAATAGTAATAATAGTATAGAATAATAATAATATTATACATTATACATTATTATTATTAAAATGCGTTATCACTTAGACTATCACTTGCTAAATGCATACAGTGTGAATAATTGTATTTTTATTTATTTTATATTTAATTAAGAATACTAAAGACTATAGATGTATGTTTTTGCAGTTTAAGAACTAAAATAATATATTTGCGAGTCCTGTTAAGCTCCTTTGTGAGGTTAATGAGGTTAAACTAATGTTATTTATAAATGATCTGTCACTGGTGCAGTGTGTGTGTGGTCATCTGTCCAGCGGTGCACAGACGGCTCTTTGTGTGCGCTCTGAAGCTGACGGCCCGGAGCGGCACACTTCACAAACACATGACTGTGGGCCGCTGGCCGCATGGAGACATGTGCTCAGCACAGACTGAGTGCTTTTATTGTGATTGTTGCTCTCCTTCTCACTGTTGATTGTTACTGGAGCGGGCGACTGCAGCTGTGTAAAGCTGAGTTTATTGCAGGTAAATTTGCTTTGGGAATCAGCCGTCAGCTTTCCGTCAGTGGATGTTTGTTTGATGATTTCTCCCCGAGCTGGTTAAAAGAGTCTCGGGAATCAACCGCATACATCTATCGGTCTAAAAATACTACCAGATGAGGTTTAGAGATGGAAATCAGGCCAAACATTCAGCCAGTGTTTGTTTGGGGCTAAATTTCCTGTAAATAGCACATAATGGTGTTTGTGTTCTCAGGAGTGTGTGTGTGAAGTGTGTGAAGTGTGTGAAGTGTGTGTGTGTGGTGTGAACTGGTGCTGCTATTTTCCACATTTAACATCACTGTTCTTTTAACATACATAGAGTTATGAATTTAAGCTTATTTAATGCAGAACATAAATACATTATATATATATATATATATATATTGCTACGTTATGAACGGTAATATTTTACGTTTTATTCCTCAGCGGTTGAAGTGAATTCCTTATCACAGAATATATATATATATATATATATGAAAACAAAATCAATATTTTTAAATATTTTAATATATAATTTGTAAAAACTAAAAGCTTTTTATTTATATTTATTTATTTATTTATTTAAAAAAAATTCAAAAATCATGTTTGTTTGCTTTTTATACATTACAATAAATCTAAATTAACTGTATATTATTTTGACTAGATTAAAAGAATAACAAAAAATACAATAAAAACATTTTTGTTTTTGATTTTGTAAGAACTGAATTATCTATTTTTGCAAATAAACTGTTCATATATATATATAATGATATTTTATTACATAAATGCAATACAAAAAATATGAAAATTATTATATCAAAATATTGGTATTTTATTTAATAAATAAAACATTTTATTTTAATAATAATATTTTAAAATGAATATATTCAATGCAGACTTTTTTTATTTTACTTGTAATTACAATTATAGTTTGTTACAGAATATGAATACAATATCAATATTTTAACACTGTCTTGTATTAATAGAAGTGTATATGTAAGCTTAAGTTATTATAAATAAATAACTTTAGATCAAAATTATTTTAAAATACTAATAAATAATTTCAGTAACATTTGTTTTATTAAAATACATTATTATACGTTTTTATCTTATTTCAAATCAGTTATTTAAACTTTGTATTTACAGACTATTTAGTCTTTTTAAATGGTTATGTTAGAAATAATAAATTGTATATTAAAAGAAGTGAATTGTATTGTTTTCATTTGCTTAATATTTGCTGTAATATGCTCATGTGTTATTATACACGTCGATGATGCGTTCTCTTTTTGTTCTGCAGCTTTTCGTGGGACTGTCCTTCCCGTACGAGGGCCCCGCCCCTCTGGAAGCCATAGCTAATGGCTGCGCTTTCCTCAACCCACGGTTCAACCCGCCTAAAAGCAGCAAAAACACTGATTTCTTCAAAGGCAAACCCACCCTCAGAGAGGTACTGCTATCTTTGTTTAATATTATTATTATTTTATGGAGAGTTTTGGTGCTCAGAATCACTCATCTCTGATGTTTGTTTGACCTCTGACCCCAGCTGACCTCCCAGCACCCTTACGCTGAGGTTTACATCGGACGGCCACACGTCTGGACCGTCAACATCGAGGATCCCGCCGAGGTGGAGAACGCCATTAAAGCCATCCTCAGTCAGAAGGTACATGAACTACATCTAACCTTTCGCAGAAAATATTAAACTGCTCATAAATGACTCTGAACTGAATTCTTTGTTACTTTTAATAAACATAATATTGTAATATATGTAATTATTTACATAATACATTATATTTAAGTCAAATATAATCTTATAAAGTAAAATATTATATATAATTGAACTGCTCTATTATAAATAAGTAACAAAAGCATAATATCAGCATATTATTGTTTTGTTTTACAATTGGAATAATACATTATTAATTAAAAATTCTGATTATTGTAGTAATAATAAAGATCATGATGATGAAAAAAAAATGAATGAAAAAAATATTACTTGTAAGATATTAAGATAAAAATATATTATTATTATTATTATTATTAATATGATATCACTTTTATTATATGTAATATTTTATTTAACAATTATAATAATATTTGTATCTTCAGAAGTAAAAGATAATTCTTACTAGTTTTATATTTTCTATAATAATAATAATAATAATAATAATAATAAAAGTAATACATTATTATAATAAGGGAAATAAAATATATCAATCAAATAATATTTAGTTTTACAAAAAAATCATGTTATACCTATATATATATATATATAATTTACCTTTTTAACCTCATTGTCACTTGAGACTACAGCTAACAAGCTGTTTTGTTTCTTTACAGTAAAAAAACTTTTCTCACTTCCTTCAAAGGAGTTTTGTCAATTTTGAGGCAATTTATCTTTAGGTTTGACAAATCTATACAGCACACATTTACTGTAACTACAGAATAACCCTAAACATACACCAACTAAACATTATAAACTTACCTGTTTATCATTTAGTATGTTTTGTCATATCTGAAGAACATACATCTCATAAGTGCAGTTTTCTTGTCATTTGTTTCAGATCGAACCGTATCTGCCGTACGAGTTCACCTGTGAGGGGATGTTACAGCGCGTCCACGCTTTCATCGAGAACCAGGTACCTGTGTGTGTGTGTGTGATGCGCTCCACTTCATGTGTTCACACAAGACATGATGTCATACTGACTTACTTGAGAACCTGAAAGATACGCCTTTGTTGAACCTGTGTGTGTGTGTGCGCAGGACTTCTGTCACGGTCAGGTGATGTGGCCTCCTCTCAGCGCCATGCAGGTCAAGTTGGCTCCGGCGGGTAAATCATGTAAGCAGGTGTGTCAGGAGGAGCAGCTGATCTGTGAACCCTCCTTCTTCCAGCACCTCAACAAAGACAAGGATCTGTTCAGGTACCAGCGCTGCACAGCAGAGGGCGCTGCCGCCCTACACAACCCTCTAGTTCTTTTTTTATTGACTTCTGCTGGGGTGTGGTGGGATTTGCTTTAAACACCATTTATTGGTTTCATATTTGAACTTTATTTTTTATAGATTTAAATAGTTATACTATATTAATACATATTTATAATACATTTAAAGTGTACACATTAAAATAGAAATTATAGAATTATATTACATAAATTTATATTTTGTTTTCTTTTATTTCCTATACATTATTTATATATGTGTGTGTGTGTGTGTGTGTGTGTGGACAGGTTTTTATATCCCCGTGGGGACCAATTGTCCCCACAAAGATAGGAA
>JAUCMT010000053.1:3924025-3936090 GCA_032357475.1 Enteromius thamalakanensis
GTACAGTAGAAACACCATTACACCTATGAAGAGTCCCCACGAAGATGGCAAACCAGACAGTGTGTGTGTGTGTGTGTAAAAAAATACACACACATTGATATGTATTTTATTATTAATAAAATAGGTATAATGATAAAATATATAAAATTTTGTATGTGTTTTAATATATATTTTATTATTATACATATTTCTTGCTTAACACTACTTATTTGAATGTTTTGTTATTATATTCTATAAATAAATAAAAATGTTTTTAATCTTTAATATTGTTTTCCTTTATTTTCCATAACAATTTTAATATTTAAAATTTTAATGCTTAATATAAAAATTTTATTATACATAACTTTTGTTTATTATAAATATTACTGTTATATTAAGTGTGTAGTTTTTCATATTTTCATTTTTTTTTATATTTAAAAATAAATATTTTAGATATATATTGAGTTTTGTGTATATATATTTTACAGCAAATTAATATTTAAATATAATTATTCAAAAAAGCATTATTATATCAATAAATTATTAGCAGTATTATTATGTATGCATTATTTTTGTTTTATTTAGATTTTTTTACCTTGTTTAGTTATTGCATAGTTGTGAAGCACTACACAATATATATTTGTTTATTCCTACTTTAATTCATAATTTAAAAAATATTTTCCATAAATGAATTCATGGTATTATCTTGGTTCATGTCTTAGTTACCATAATGTTACTGTGGCACCTGTCTGTAATCAAACATGGCACTGCCGTGGTTCTGTACTGACTGTCTTAAATGATCTCATGTCCTCAATTGTTCTCTCTCTGGTTTCTCTCATGCAGGTATGGTGTGGAGTGTAAGACGGTGGAGTCTTCCAGCGATAACGTCGTCCCCGCCTTCAGCGAATCGACGCAGCATTGCGTATTCCAGTCTGACCTGCTTCTGTTCAGCTGCGCCGGGGCCCATCAGACCCTCACGCGCATCTGTCCCTGCAGAGACTACATGAAAGGACAGGTGGCGCTGTGCAAGGACTGCTTATAACACGCACACTTCGGCACGACCAACCTGGCGGATCATCAGCCGCCGTACTGGACTGTTACATTACGCAACGCGGACAGCATCAGAGTTGTAACGTGCGGTGATGCAATTAAAGAATTCAGAGTAATCCAACTCTTGTTTTATTCCCATGAACTCACAAGGAAAAAAGAAACGAAAACGCTGGAGTGCGGCAGCTCTCGGCCCACGGTCGAAAAAAAAACATGGAAAGAGAAGAAAAATGATTTTTTTCTTTTTGCGTAAACTTGAACTAGTTTCAAGCTGACATACTTGAAGTGGATTGCAGGGAATCAGAACTGCACACTGCCCCCTGCTGGCGTGGAGGAAACACTGTACTGACATTTATTACCGTAATTCTTCATTCTACTGTTTTTTTTTTTTTTTCTTCATCCAATATTTCTTCTCTCTCTGAAGGTGACTTTTATCATTGGACCAACTCTGAAAAGCATCTTTGAACATATTGAAGACTTGACGAGTGCGTGTTTATTTGTGTGTGCGAGAGCGCTTGTTGTCGGGGAAACAAACTTTGCGAAGAAATCTCCCCGCTTTTACACTGAAACTGGACTTTCCGCGTACTGGTTTTCGTGAAATGACACGTTCACATGTAAATAGCAGACGCTGAAACGTAAACGCGTGGTCCGCTTTATTCTGCATGGTAGTTTATTTACGAGTTTAACAACAGCACATGCTAACACAGCAAATTTTCGGTGTTGGTCACAAACCGCGTTAAATATCACAGTACTGCACCAGTTAACTGCCAGGTGTAATGTTGTAGTGTAATACACATGTCACAAACCAGCCAGTATGAACTAGAACGCAAACCAACTGACCAAACTAACCGTTGACTGAATTCTACTAAATTGGGACATGTTTTGCGCAAAAGTGGCAGAGTTTACCGGAATTAACAGTATATCACGGGTTTCAAATGCTCTATATGTGAATAAGGTAAATACCAATCACGGATTTTTCTTTAAAAGTTTATCTTTATTTGTATGAAAAAGATAGATATATCTGTATAAAAACAAAGTGTACATTACTAGGAAAAAATACTTTTTTCTTTTTATAGTTTGTGTTGAAAACGCAAATTGGCCTGTTTCTTTTCTCTCGCTTTAATTTTCATGAATTTGCCTGTCTATTATCGAAAAAAGTCAAAATTATTAGAGTTACTTGTTTTGGAATGAAAATGCACTATAGCGAAGATTTAACACCAGATATTACGACACTGTACAATTGTTTTGAAGTTTGTTTTTTAATTTATTTTGTATACAGATCTTTATCTCTGCCTGTTGATTTTTATGTGACTATTTATAGAAAATTCTTTATAGAGGGAAATATTATTTATCTGACTAATTTAAAGCAAAAGCACGCTTGCTTGTCCAGAGTACTGTCGGGAAAAAAAATAAATATATATATATATATATATTTGCGGTGGAATTAAATATATAGTAAGTACATTTAAATGTATTATTAATTTAATACTTGAAAGGATGTGTTTCGGAATATCGGAATTCGAAATGTTTTTTGACGGAACACAAGTATTTTTTTTTCATACTATGAAAGTCAGTGGCTACGGACGGTTAACAGTTTGGTTACCAATTTATTTTTCAAAATATCCTTAGCAAAAGAAAGAATCTCATACAGGTATTAATCAACTTGAGATTTAGCAAATGATAATAGAATTGTATCCTTTTAATTACATTTCTGTTAAAACTCCTTAATGTCAGTGTAAAGTGTAAAAATTCAATTAAAAAATATGGGAATAATTATTTGCAAAATGTAGTTAAATTTAAAAATAAACGAAACATGCATAAAATGTTAAGATTTAGCTGTAAAATGCTATAATAAAAATAGTACAGCATAACATATCATAATTTCCTTTACTCTCGGTACTCTGGACAAACATCGTGAAAACACAGTTTAATTTTGAAAGCCAGCAAAAACCTCATTTGATGTTTTTATCCAGTGTATAATTTCTGTACACATTTGCACATTTGTAAATATAGATGGGTCTCTTCTAGTTTTCCACTCTAACTTATACGATAGTTTTACGTTTGCGTTTCCGCTATTTGTCGAAATCTTTACGTTTGTATGTAAAACGAAGGTCTTCAGCCAAGCTATTGTTTCATGTTGTTTCATGATGTGCCTTCTGATGGTTGCTAGAGCTGTCTGGTTTGTTTTCTTTTACAAAATAGCAAGCGCTGGAGGTGAGATGCTAGCTAGCTAAAAGCCGAAATAGTGTATAAAATAGTGTCGCTCGACATTTAACGCGAAATAGTCTTGCCAAACGTTTGGTGGTTGTTGACACGCAAAATCACACAAACAATCAAATATGTCTAGATGACTTACCTTTGGTTTACGGTATGAAGGATGCCACCATTTCGAAAGTGTTTGTGTTCGTACGGCTTAGCTGTAGCTATTTATATTAATGACTGTCAAACTTTTATTGAAGATATTAGATTAGTCGAATAGCTACAAAAAATCATGCCCGTAATTCTTACCTAGTAACTACTGCTCATATATTGGAAATAATTTGGACGAACACCAAATTATGAATGGAACCAATATGTTAATGATGTTCTGGTTTACGTTGCTGTTAAATAATAATTGCTTTTGTTTTGTTTGAAACTGAAATCCATTCACACATTATTTGTAAACTGTTCAACCTTGTTTTGAAGTTGTTCTTTTGTTTTGGGGGTGATTTACATTCATTATGATGGATTTTAAGACATTCATGGGGGAAAAAAAGAAAACGGACACAGTTTGTTTTTTCAGTAATTTTGAGGAATCAGTAGGATATATCTTTATTTTTCAAATAAACATTTTTCTGTGACAACAGACATTTCTGTGTAAATATACATGTGTACTCCACAGCAACATAGTTGTATATATACATTCATGTATCTTATGACATTCAGCCCGACGAGGATTTACGTCGGCTTTTGTCAGCATTTGTACAGCATGGTACGAATTCAGGTGTATTAACCAAATAATAGCCCATATCTTATATTCTGGCATAAGTTTTAAAAGGAATAGTTCACCTAAAAATGAAAAATTGCGTCATTCAAGATTTTGTTACTTCATAAGAACAGGTTTTTAGAAATGCAACATTACATAACTTATACATCCATTGAAGTGAATGGGTGCCGTCAACATAAGAGTGCAAAGAGCTGATAAAAACATCACAATAATACACACCGCTCCTGTCCATCAACAAACATCTTGTAAAGCAAACATCTGTTTGTAAATAACAAATCCATCATTAGGACATTTAAAAAAAAAAAAGTCCTCAATCCATAAATTTCTTTAATGAAAAAGTAATCTATTTTGAAGATCAACCACTGTTTACAAATCAAAACTGTTTTAAACCAATATTTTGGTGTGAAAAAACAATGGATTTTATTTAATGGTAACGATATATAAAACTACAATTTGACTTTAAATATGGTCTTTATGATATTAAAATTTTGATACCATAGAAATGTCATATTCCTCAACTAGTGTCAATATCATAAAAAAACTAATACTAGCTCACTAAAGCATGTAAACAGTCAGCTATTAAATAAGAATAAAAATCCAATTACAAGAAATACAACAAAAACTACTTTAGAACAAATGAATGACAGAAATGCAGGAGGAACTGCTGTCACTTTAAGAGCCGTCCATATTGAAGATCCTGTTAAACATTTCTCAGATTTTTCATTTCACTCAAAACCTAAATTACTGTGCTTTACTGCGATCGTTTGAAGCTAAAACACTTTAATGATAGACTTGCTTCTTAACAAACACACAGCTTTTCACTTTATTAATGTACTGGAGTGGTGTAGAATATACTTAATCAGATGTTTAGGCTTTAATTCCGACGGCACCCATTCACTTCAATGGAAACACTGTTGAGCAAATGATGGAGACATTTCTCCAAATCTGTTCAGATTTAGAAACAAACTACATCTTGGATGGCCTGAGGGTGAGTAAACGCTCAGCAAGTTTACATATTTAGGTAAACCACTCTTTTAAGTCCTAACCACTCGTCTACGTGTGGTTTTATAAACCGTGCAAACGAAAGTCCCATTTGCAGGGGTGTGTGCTTGTGTCCAGCCCCTCCAACAAGGGCCCTAGGTATTTAACATGTCAATTAAGAACAGGGCGTTGAATTCGACCACACTCCTGAAAAAAACAGCGTAAGTCATACACGTCTCCAAAAAGCACAAACGTGGCTTTCCACCGACAATCGCACTGAACGGCACATACGCGATCGGTCTGCTCCACGGAGCCACAATATATTTGCTACATAAAATGCTCAGAAACTCAGCTTTCCCCAAATACACATTTAAACAGCCGAGTTTCGTGGCAAATATTACAACAGTCTAATACTTAAGAACATATAACTTCACATCATGAAGGGTCAAGTTTTAAGGCTTTGTTACTGTGCGAGTAACGTTCATGTGCCGTTTAATAAGTACAAGGTTCACCAAAAGCTCTACGCAATGCTGGATCAAGCTATAACAAATGAACTTCACAGAGCTTTACAGTTTCAGTGGAATGCAAGCGATGAAATTACATAATCACGTTATTTAGGTCTAGCAAATGAAGCAGTTTAATGATAGCAATTGATTTGTAGACTTAGACTAGTGTACTTAAGTACTGACAGTGTGTTGTGTTTCGAGTATGTTACAGTAGTATTAAATATGAAAATGCCCTGTTTGTTGAATAATATACTTCGCGTAGATGATTCGATGGCACGTTTTAACAAGGAACCACGAAACGAGTTAAAGTTTTAACAAGGTCCTCTTTAAGAAAACAACTTATTATCAACAAAAAAACGTAGTTTCAGCACCTCTTCAAATTATTACTTAAAATTATTTTGGCATGACGTTAATTTGATCACTTTCAAAATGATCGATACTTGATTTTGTGTCACACATTTGGCTTTTCCGCTGTGAAATTTTATTAGTCGTATGTGCTCGTTTAAATTTAGTTCGTTTTCATGTAAAAATTTGTACAAGTTTTCACAGATGCAGCAAACGCTACGAACTACTAAAATAAATAGGAACTTAATTTAAACAAACTAGACAAAAATTACAATCTGTGTTGAGTTTACCTGATAAACCTCTTCCCTTCTAACCTGGACATTTATATTTGTAATAACCTGCACATCTCTCACCCGTTATATGGATATCCATAATATTACTCTATGTGAAGAATCTCGGTTTTCAACATCAGATGATGCACGTTCTGAAAAGTATCTCGGCTCATTTCCATCTCAAACGATAGGATTATACACATTTTATATATTTAACGCTCGGATTTCCCTTTCAGATCCATATTTACAGGGGGAGTTTGTGGCTGTGGTTGCCCTGAGGCAGGTAAAGTGTGTGTGTTGTGTTTTCATCTCAGGAGGGTCTCCACAGGAGTGTTTCTGTGTGTCCAGAATCAGAATCGTTACTCGAAGCGCTCGTAATGTCTCGTCTGCCTCACGCGTGGCACCATGTCCTTTAACAACCTGAAGGATAAGAGAAAGAGAGAAAAGCGTAAGAAAAAACTTTAGAGGTCAGACCGGTATTTAGTGCTTATGTAGCTATATTAATATTGTGATAAAATATGCATTTCAAGTCCATTTGCAAAAACAGATAACTATGTTTTTTTTTTTTTTTTTTTAAACAATTAAAACATTTTACTGTACAATACAATTTATCTCAAACTACTAGGTTATTTTGATTAGTAAATATATATATATATATATATATATATATACAAATAACCATTACAATAAAACAATAAAAACATGATAATATAATAAAAAACATGATTTTTTAAATATATAAAAAACTGCTTTTGCAAATGAACCCTTTATATATAAGTTCAAGTTAAGGTAAAAAGTGAGATAACATTTTGGAATGTTTTAACATAGTTTCGGGAAGAGCTCGCTGAGTGTCAGCACAGCCGGTACCCATCGACGCTCATTAGTATTATCGTCCACTGGCCAATTTATTATTCCTAATTTCATTCATCCGCCTCGGCTTAAGTACCGTCGTCTCACTCTTCTCCGTATCTAGTTTCGCATGATCCCACCTTCCTCCACTTCGCCGCCTTTTCCTTCGCACCTTCGAGGGGGGGCGAACAGGACCGACTCTCGCTCCGAGCTCTGCCCTCGCTAGGGTTACTACCAGCAGGGTTCGGGATCTGCTGAGCTCCCGGCTCGCTCCCCGGACAGCACGCCAAATTAGCTTAATTATTTAACGAAGAAATGCGAATTCGTGAAAAATCTAATATAATAATATACAAGTATATGAAATATAATTACATTTATAAATACTTTCTGATTTTAAAATAAAAATATAAGTTGATGCATATGGTTATAGGGGTTGAAATAGCTGAAATGATGCAGGTCGGTGTTGATTTGGTGGGGTTTCTAACATCATGCATGAACATTGCATCCGAGAAAGCTGCAGAAACAATGCATGAAGAGTGCAGCGAGTTTCATTAATACACGTTTTATGTCTTACCCGAGAAAACTCCTCAGTGATGCCCATTTCCCCATTTATTTTCTCCATTCTGATTCCAAAAAAAAGAAATAAATAAGGAATAAAACCAACAAATCTTACTGGTTTCGGTGTCTCTATGGAGAAAACAAATGGAACGCGCCAGTCTGTGATGTCACAGTGAATGCTCCTCCCCCTCCAGCAATCCCTGCCCCCTCAAAATCACACACTTCTCCGCATGTGGCGCACGGCAGCGTTCTAACCCCTCTCTTTTCTCTCTTCCCCCCCCCCCGTTTGTCTTCTCGCAGTCGCTGTGAGCGCTTGCCTTGTAATCAGACTAGCGAGTGTCTGGCCTTGCCTGTGAGAATTACCTACTACCACCTGACATTCCCCACCAAAATCCCCATTCCCACCAACATCTTCCGCATGGGCCCGTCCAACACGGCGCTCGGGGACGACATCGAGGTGGCCATCGTGGACGGTAACCAGGGAGGCTACTTCGCTGCCAAACGTGTGGACCACGGTGGCGTCCTGGTGGTCCAGAAACCCATCCTGCTGCCTCAGGACTTTGAGATCTCTCTGGAGATGAAGCTTACGCGTTTCGGACACCTTAGCGTTTACCTCTTCAAGATCCGCTTGTTCATAACCCCAGACGAGCTCAGCCACGTCAGCAAATGAAAGCGCATAATAGAGCTCAATTAGCTGCTTCCATGTGCCTTGGGGATCTTGTCTAACGTTGCCTTCAAGTCCTTTTGGAAAAATTTTGGTCGAAATCTGTTTTTCATTTCGAGCAACGATTTTCATATTTGCAATCAGTGGCGCAAGTTTTTTATGAGTTATGATCAATACAGTTCAGGGTTAAAGTAGAAATAAGAATATATTACATTTTTTGTGAATTGAAATAGAGCTGAAATTAAATAAATAAATAATGTTACATTAAAAAAAACACAACTAAACGTGCAGTAAATGAAAATGAGGTTGGAATGGATTTAAAATGAATAACCGGAAATAAATGAGAAGTGATCTAAAACTGAAATGAAAAAAATTCTTAAACAGTAACAAAAAATAAAATAATAAAATATAAATATTAAAATATAATTACTAAAATTATATAAATTACAAAGAATTTTCTATAAATTATTAAATAATACAAAAAAAAAAAAAATAACACTTAGACCAATTTGCTTTTCACATTAAAACAGTTTCTCAATGCTAACGGATCATTTCCTTAGCTCCACCCCCCTTGGTTACTGTTGCTAACTGTCTCACAGGAATGAACTGACGACTGCTTTGATAAAGCAGAAATAAAAATAAATAAATATTTTAATTAAAATATGCACACAAAAAAAAATAATTCAGTAAAGAAATGTTTAAAAAACAACAACAGTTTTTCAGTAAAATAGGTACAAATTTAAATTCAATGAAATTAAAAAATATCAACAGCAGAAATAGTAAAAATTGCAATAAGTAGAAAAATTGTTTCAGTAAAATATGCACTAATTGGTTTAAAAATGCAATAAATTAAATAAATTCTGTCAAGTTAGTGCATCAAGTGGTAAAAAAAACTGCATAAATTATTTGCAAAGAATGAATTGGTTATTATTAAATTAAAACAGATTTTTAGTAAAGTTTGCACATGAAATGGTTTAAAAGTTGCAATAAATATATATATTACAAATTTCAGTAAAATATGCACATCAGTTGGTTTAAAAAATCTAGAATTCCAAAATGCACTGTTCTACATAACAATTCAATAAATGTGAAAAAAGCTTAACAGTTGCTAAGGTCCCTCACAACATTATGGTGGTGTGAACATGAGCCGTTGAGACTTGAAGGCAACATTATTCTTTAGTATAACGATAGATTCTCAGGTGTCTAACGGGAAATTATGAGCTGAGCTCAAGCTCTTGATGTATCAAACCTGCTGTTGATTATATACTGTAGTCTGTGACTGTAGCTCAAACTGTGATCAGACTTCTGCTCAATGTGACTCGGGCCACTAGATGGCGCTTTTAGGCAAAGCAAATCAACTGGAGTCAGAATCAATATATACTTAGAATTTTTTTTTATATTCTATTATTTTTAGTCCTTCATTTTCTAATAAAATTTTACTGACTGTAGCATTCTTGTTTGTATTTTAAAAATATGTTTTGTCATTATCACCACCAATATATATTTATATATATATATATATTTTTTTTTTTTGTGTGACAGGAAGTGAAACAAAAATGCCAGAACTGTCGGCAGAAAATGACAGAGTTGCCCACACATGTGCACAACCCGCCCAGAAAACTAATTATTCACGTAGCGAGCATCCATTAATCATTAAAGTGGTTAGCCGGATAATTAGGCAGGCGTTTAAACCCTAGTTAAAGGCTACATTAGCCGCTAATCCACCAACTTACACCCAGAAACAGCCCATGTTCAGCTTTATTCATTTTATTAGTTATTAATTGTATAATATTTTGCCTGAATAAATTTAATTTGTCTAATACATTAATTCATTTATTTTAGATTAAATATTGTATCCTTTTAAATGTACATTTTGTAGTGACATTGAAATTTTATATATTTTTAAATTAATAAATGCATATTTTTAAACTTACATTATATATTAAAATAATTAAAACTATATATTTTGTCTAAAAAAATAGAAATAATTTGTTTGATTTATTTTATACATAAATACATTTCAAACTTAAATTTTGTATTATATTAAAACTATAAATTGATTAAAAACTCATTTATTTTAAACCAAAAATTATACAATTCTAAACCTACATTTTGTACTACTGTAAAACTGCATTTTTTGTCTGAATAAATAATTTTAGTGTTTTATTTATTTTTGACAAACGATTTCAGTTTATATTATTATTAAAATGATAAAAAAATACAATTTGTCTAAATACAACATTAATTTTAGTGAGCAAATAAATAAAACAAAATAGTATATTATTATTACAACATTATATGTAATAAATGTATGGAAATGTTGTGTTTTAAGGATATTTTAGACTTTTATTTTTCTTTTTTCCTCAAATCATGCCAGATTGGATTCCAATTAGAGGAATTAAGTTAGGTGGTATTTCTTTTGCTCTTCGTCTCTCTCTCTCTCTCTCACACACACACACTTTCTGACAGTGAATTATGGGATTCTGGGCTTTGGACAGTGGTCTGAACAATTTGTGGCGAGGCTACATCGCCGCCGTGCACCGAGAAATGATGGGCCGCAGTGTTTGTGTTGGTTTGCTATCAAGACACTGACTATAAATAATAATTACCAAAAAGAAAAAGAAGAACTTTCTGCTTGACCAGAAACACGGCCCGTCCAAAAGCCATGTTTTTCCCCTCAAGTAACACATCAGGATTTGGCGTTTTGGCCTTGACGTTAGCTTTGAAGTTCGCGCGAGCTCTCGGGTCTTTATTTGCGCCGCTAGCCCCTCTTCCTCCATCCTTCTCGATCTGCATGTCGTGCACAAGTTGGGTATTATAAGCAGGGAGAACATTTTGTGGCTTTGGCTCAGGCCTAAGCTAAACGTGGACCCACCCGCTAATTGCTAATTACAGGTCCGTGCCCAGTGGTGGCTTGACTTCTCTGTCAGGGGCTTCTCTCCTCTCGGCCGTAACCTGATCTGAGCTTTGGGGTTTCTCTGCAGCTCCTGGATCCCATCAAGTGTGCATAGATGAGGGTCAGCAAATCACGGCACGATTTCAGCACACTTCACTAGAGCTGTTCGCTTTAATGCTAGCTTGTTACGACCCGGGATGCACTGGTTCACAAACGTCGATCAGACGAGAAATATACTTTACTGTCCAGCTAATATTAAAAATTTTGTGTAAGCACATTGTTTTATTTTTTAATTGTTAATCTCTTGTTTTTTTTTGTTTTTTTATTAACACAAATAATTGTATAAATAAAAAATACACAAAACGTACAATATTTTATTAAATACAAATTAATATATATGTTTATAACTAATTCAAGTTATTGAATATAAATTCTTAATTTTATAATATTTATCTTGTATAAATAAATGAATAAAAAAGGTTTGTGTTAAAGACAATCTTAAACCTTGTATTAAATTATTAGAAATTGTATTTTCTTAATTGTTTAATGTTTTATTTAGACAAAATTACTAAACAATATTACAAATATTATTTTACAATTATTCTAAATACTTTTTATGATATGTTATGGTATATTTTATTTAAATTAAAGTAATTTGAATGTTTTACATTTTTACATAGACAAAAGAATATAATATTTTAATATCCAATTTTGTATTAATTTTATTACAGCTAATTAGCTTAAAAAAATTTAATGTAGACAAAATATCATAAACATAAAATTTTAAAAATTACTAAATTAAAAATATTTTATTAACTCAATATTATAAAATTGTAATATTTAGAATCTTTTTTTAAATGTGCAATTCAAGCATCACATTATAATGTACTGTACAGTATTAAAAAATATTACAGTTTTTCTCAGTCGCTTTGGTGCATTTCTCACAACAGTACTTACATTTGCACAAAAGTTAATGCATTTC
>JAUCMT010000053.1:3936190-3969499 GCA_032357475.1 Enteromius thamalakanensis
TTATCTAAACATTGCCTACTATACAGTATTATGTGCACTTTCTAAGTTGCTTTTGCCTCTTTAGGACTAATTGCTTGTTGTTTCCCCACATGTACGTCGCTTTAGATAAAAGTGTCCGCTAAATGAATAAATGTAAATGTAAATGTAAATGTAAAAGTAAATGTAAATATATATATATATTTATGTATGTGTGTACAAATAAAAAATAATATATATATGTGTGTGTGTGTGTATAAAAAAAATAGTGTGTATATATATATATATATATATATAATCTTTTTTTTATTAAAATGTACTAAATAAACAAAAATAAACAAGCCATTAGAAACTTGTTTAGCAATACCTTCAAAACACAAGACATCAGAAATAATAAAGGTATTGAATAAATGTTATAGCTAAACTAAACTTTTGAACCTTTATCTACACTCACTAATTAAACCTCATAAATTTCATAATCAGATTTTGTATTTAATTCTATTTGCTGTTTCTTTGTAGTTTTTTAAAACTATTTTCATTCAGGCATTGCTTGTAAATTTCACAATTAAATCCTTTTTTTAATCATTTTTCCTTCAGTGTGATTTAGATCACAAAAATCACAAGATTGATCAATTCTAGTTGTCGCTCTAGCATACCTCTTCTCAATAAGCCACATGATTTAGTTTGTAGCGTGTGTGTGTGTGTGTGTGTGTGTGTGTGCACACATATCCATCTGTGCGTATCTGTCTCTATATATGTCTGTCTCTGCACCCTCCATCTGCTCATCCGTCTATCTACTCGTCTGTTGCTTTTTCTTTTTCACATTTCTGTTTAGGTTTCTTTCAATTAACAAGTGAAAACGACATAAAACCACCATAAAAGTAGCCTCTACTATTTTTATTTGCGTTTTAAGTAAACATATTGTCTGGAGCTTGACCATCTTCCCATCTCTCAATCTACAGAAAAAAACCTAATTCTGCTAAACATCTCACGTTTTAAAGACTGGAAACTAAATGGAGAGACAGTGGGTGCGTTTATTTTTGTTACAAACTTCAACATCTTAAGTGTTGGTGTTCTGGAAAAAGCATTATTTTTGGGATTCGATGGAATTGGTTTTATTAAATAACGTTCACGTGTGGATTTCTGCTGCTTCCAGCTGGTGGGAAGTCAAAAAAGGGAGGAGCTAAGGTGAAATAAGACCAGACACGTTGCGACGGCACTGTGAATAATAAATGAGGCTGGCCATCACCACGGTAACCCGGTGGGTTTCCGGGGAAACGTACCGTCGGTGATGAGGGCCCTGCTGGTGAGGACTTTCCCCAGCATGAACTTAAAGATGGACAGAATAGCACACACAATCCCGCTGATAATTGAGACGCTGTACAGGAAGTCATCCTGAAGGAAGAGAAAGAGAGAGAGAGATTATTATACTGAGTGCGACGTGATGTTCATAACTCTCACATGCACTGTTTTATTCAACAGTAATTCATACTTCAACTGATGACGGCACACTGTAAAAGAAATCAAGATAGTTACTGAGGTGTATTATTTGAAATGTTTCTTGCATAAATACAATACTGTATAGTATGCAGTGTGTAGTATGCTAGCATAGGAATACCAGCATAGTATTGTTTCTTGTTCTTGTTTTTCACTATATGCAACAATAAACATTTAAAACTGTAGCATGCTAAATAATCACGGTCCAAGCATGCATACTACACACTTGCTATGGTAAATCTGCACAACAGTGTTTTTTTGTTTTTGGTGAAATTTATACCGCTGCATAAGAAATACTGGTTGAATATACAGTATATATTGTGGAGTATGCAGTAAGCAGTATGCTAGCATTCTAGACAAATTGTTCAGAATAGATATACAGAATAGCATACTGCTTCCTTTAAAAAACAGTATTACGCAGCAGGAGTGTTAGTTGAATATTAAATTGTTGTCACATGACCTCATGAAGTGTATGTTTCCATGTACTACACACTTAATAAAGTAAACATGCACAAGTTCATAAGTTTTCTTGACAATGTAGCAGACTACTATTTGAATTTGTCTTGCATAAATACAATATATACTGCCAAGTATGGAGAATGTAGTATGCTAGCGGAATGGAATATCAGCATACTTTTATACTGTTTCTTGTTTTTTAAATGTGAAATGGGCTAGTACACAGTATGCAACAGTGAATATTTAAAACTGTAGCATGTTAAATAATCACATGCAAAGAAAATGCATACTGTACACTTGCTGAAGTAAACATGCACAATAATGTTTTTGACAAACTACTGAAATTTACAATTTATCGCTGCTCAATCAATACTGTTTCCCTATCCAAAATACATTGTGAAGTATGGAGTAAGTAGTATGCTAGCGCTCTAGACATAGTCCAAGTACACTCAGAATAGGATACTAGCATACTGCTTCGTATTCTAAAACAGTATTCGGAATGCAGAAGTGTTTTAATTAGTAACATCCTAAATTGTTGTCTTTTGGCCTCATCGTTAAGTGCATGTTTCAATGTATGCACTTTCTGAAGTAAACATTCACAGTACTGTATTTTTTTACATACTACGCATACTACTGGCCATATAGTACATACTCGGCTTTATGCAGTTAGTAGCCTGTTAGTATTCCAAACATAGCCAAAGTGATGGGTTATAGTCAGAAAGAAATATTAGCATTCTGTTAGGTTCAGTATGCAACAGTAAACATTTCAAACAATTGTATACTTAGTTGTTGTCACATTATTCTATGCATACAAAAAGTATTATACTATACTAGTATTATTGTACTCTTTCCGATTAAAAATGATATTAAACACTAGCATACTAAATTGTCACATGACAAATCATGCTGAAGTAAACATGCACAGTAAAAATGTTTTTGGATAATTGTGCAGCATACTAATTTTTTAAGTATCTATTGCTGCCGAATACATTCTATTTCAGTATATACTGTGCAGTATGTACAGCAGTTAGGCTATGTTCAAATTGGAATAGTACTACTGTATACAGTATACAGTATGCAATATTCAAGCGGTAGCATACTAAATTGCCACATGACTGCAATGAAGTGCGTTTTTAGAGATATCTGTGCATGCAAAAAATTCATACTACCCACTTGCTGAAGTAATAAGGTCTTTTTATGTAGTATACTATACTACTAATGTAGTATGCTATTGTTGACCGCTATGTATTGTATGTTGCTACATAACAAATATTCAAGTATACAGTAAATACTACGTGCTATGCAGTAAAAAGTATGCTAGTATTCAACTCCAAACAACTCCAAATCTTTGTATTCCACACATGTAAATAAGTATAGAATGCATGCTGCAAATCTAGTATGCATATGTTAAAAAGAAAACAATATGGATGGAAATAAGGAGCGCAGAGGTGAAAGAGACAATAAAGGGATGCGAAAAAAAGTAAAGTTGCGAGATGCCTCCTCAGCCCAAGCATAATCATTAAAAATTGTGCACTGGCCTTGCAGACGTGAAAAAAATGCAACGCTGCAAGGTTCCCACCATCAAACATAACGTCCAACGCAAACACACACACACACACACACACAAACGGTCAGTCAATGCATCATCAGTTCTCGACACATAAAACGCTATGATGGATCTTCTGGCAAGAGAAGCTCATTAATATTGATGTCAGGTAGGTGAAGAAAGCAGAAAACAATGAGGTTTGTGTCTCGCGGACGGTGTCGAACAACTCTAACCCTCCCTGAAGACTTAAAAACAACCTCATGGCCTCGCATTTATCACAAACGCTGTCTGCCTGCCCACAAACATCCCACAACGACTCTCTCGGAAACATCTCCGATCATCCATCTCCTCTCAGACGGGGAATTGGAAGCAAATCAGAATTTTTTACGGTTGTGTGTCTTTTATAATTGTACTTTCGACTACAGGACCATAAAATTATGTAAACACCATTATTCTGGGCTGTAATTTTGTGTCAGTTGGTCGCTTACTTAACTGATTTTGTTTTTGATCAGATTTCTTTTTTAAGCAGGTTTACGACAGGAAGTTTGAACGGCACAAATGGAACTGTTACAGGTATTCAGCAGAGGACTGGCGTATTGATTTTATAGCGGCGGGAAAACAGTCGATCGTTCTCAGAAACGCACGTGTGGGGCAGTTCATTCCAAACACCTTGTTCAGAGCAGCCTATTAACATTTCATTAGAGAGCGAAAGAGCATGAGAGAGAGAATGTGAGAAAAAAAGAGAGAGGCAAGAGAGAGAAAAGAAGGGGGGAAGTGTTTCTGACATCAGCAGCAGATGAAGGGAGGGAGAAATATTGGATCTATTTTTAGGCGCCGCTTGTATGCGCCAAAACCCAGCTTTACACGCTGAGACAGGAACAGGAATCCTCCAGAGAGAAGCCAGAGTCCTGATTAAAACATCAGCACTGACTCTCTCTCTCTCTCTGTCTCCTTCTTTTCTTCTGTATGTCTCATCTGGTTAACGTCTTCTCTATTACACCCTAATATTGTTTGCTACACTCTTACAAATAAAGGTTCCAAAAGATTTACATAAAACAGTTCCGGCCCTTGATTCTGATTGGTTGAGCCATGTTTGAAGCCGTTGTTAAATACACTACAATGGGGTGTTTCTGAGGAACTACAATGTTTGGTGGAAGAATACGTTTTTTTAGCCGGGCTTCCGCGACTTTAAAGCTCATAGGAGCTAAGTCTGGCCAAGCTACCTTACTACCCGCCTTCTGGGAGGCGGGCTTAACCTGCGTCCATCCTGTATACTACTGGACTAATCTACAACCAATGTGGGAGAGCTCGTTTTTCATTGGTTTCCACTTTTTTGGGAACAGAAATGCTCTAAAACGGCAGTCTCACTAAGTATGTGGAAATAACCATTTTAGAAAAGCAATAAACATCATGCCAAACAACGCCTGGAATACACTATGCAGTTTTTGCCCTGTTTCTACAGTCCGAACAAACTGACACTAGTTGAGGAAAGTCAGAGCCAGTTTGTGGATTAAAGCTGACAGATTCCACAGAAAATCGGGTAGTGTGTGATTTTTAGCTTCAGACTTTGATTCCATCCACTCGGAGGATATCAAACATATTTGATATTTTCAGTCGATCTTTATTGAAGGCAGTCTGCTAAAATGACCACTTGTACAGCTCTATGATGAAGGAATATGCACCGCCTCCACAGAAGATCATCAACACCTGCTTCTACATCGCTGCCAAGTGCCAGGTTGAGGAAAAACAGCTGATCCCAGCGTTCTTTTTTAATGAAGATACAGTAAGAACTTGGTCTTTTGTTTATTTCATTTTACCACGGATTCATTTAAAAACAAGGCACAATGCGATGATATATGTTGAGTTATTTAGGTGCTTTTGTCCTAAATCACAGCAGCATCCATCTATAAGGAATGTAGGCTAACATAATAAAAGTGGGTGTTTACTTCCGACTCTACAATCCCTCACACCTGCTCAAACAGAGGTAAAAACAGAACCGAAATAGCTTATAATTCCTTATTATGATGTATTGGATGTAAAAATCGTGATTACTTTGTAAGTGGACCTCAGAAAACAGTACAAAATAAACCCCTTTAAGTCCCCATAAGAGAACCTTTATTTCCCATGATGTCATCAAAAGACCTTTTAAGTTACTATTATGTCCTAATAGAACATTTGAATATCAGTTATGTCCTAATGTTAGTTCTTGTGTTGTTGCATAAACTTAAGTTGTCATCATGGATCCTTTTTCAGTTTTTGTAATACCTTAGACTTTTTTAAATGTTAATTAAACTATTTTAGTTATTTTGTCATTTTACAACCTTGACACTGTCATTGTAGAAGCTTTTTGTTTTTATGTCACAGATTTTTTTTTTAAGTTTCATGTCATTATAGATTGTTTTTTAGTCATTGATTCATTTTTTAGAAATTCTGGTCCCTCTTATTTTTTTGTCATATCACATTTATTTTTACTATTATTATTATTTTAGATTTTTATTTTTTTATATTATAATATAAACTTTTTTTTTTTAATTTTAGGTCATTGTTGAACGTTTTTTATTTATTTATTTTTTAAAGTTTTTTATTATTATTTTTAGGTCTTCGTAAAATGTTTTTTTTTTTAGTTTTTGTTATTATAGTAGAAACACTCTTGTATCTTAGGTCAATGTATGCGTTTTAGTTTTTAGTTTTTATTATTTTGTCATATAATATTTTTTAGATTTCGCTTACTTATTGTATTTTGATTGATTGTATGTGATTAATTTCTTTAGTTTTTGTAATTTCTTAGAAATTACTCTAGTTTTAAGTCGTTTAGAATGTTTTTTGAACTAGTGTGAACTAGTTTTAAATGTAGTACTAACACTTTTGATCAAATTTCATGCTGTGCTTTGTTTTGTTGGTTCTAGTGGGCTATTTCCTTTCCCTTTAAAGAATGTACAGTAGCAGTGGATTCCACCGAGGCAGTACCAGACCAAGGCTTTTGGTGTCTCGTCTCATCACAGATAGACGGATGCTAGATTCAGAGTGAGAGAGAGAGTGATAGTGGTAACCGGTTTAGGGGAAACTATTTCCCCTCTTCATGTTGCCTGGCAACGGTGATATCAGATTATTCTAATCTCGTCCGTGACTTCGCACCTCGCCTTCATCATGTTCATTCAGCTTTACACTTCTGCTGTTTATCAGGCACCATTAGTTCCAGCCGAGGAAAAACTCACACAACCGGCAACATGAAAAGATGAAGTGTTGTGTTTGCATGTGGCACCCTTCACCTGAGAGAGAGACTCTCATGAATGGAGTTTACAGTCAGTAAAAAGCCGGCAGGGAAATAAGATATAAGAGTAAGATTGCTTAGAGCAAATAAACAGAAATATTTTTAGAAAATTACAGAATCAAATCAACTAAATATCAGTTTGCCGCGACAATTAATCAGTGAATCAGTTAAATCTGATGAATTAATGAATCAAACTGTAAATGAATCAACCAGAAAACTAATCGTGTGAATGAATCAGTATGTAAGTAACCATGCAAACAAACAAATGAATCAAACACTACAATAAATAAATTAATGATCGAGTGAATCAATGCTCTGCCAATGCAATTAATAAATCAGAGAGTGAATGAACAAACAAATGAATCAGCCACGGGAACAAACAATCCAGTGAATCAATCAGTAAGCGAGTAATCAAATGAACAAACGAATGAATCAATAACTGGAACAAACAATCAAACAATGTATAAATGAATCAGTGATTTACTGAACAAACATCAGCCTTTGGAGGAACCAATAAACCAAAGTAATGAATGAATCAGAGAATGAGTAATTAAACAAACAAACAAATTAATGAAAAAACATCACTGAAGGATTGAACAAACAAATGAATCAATGACTGGAACAACTAATAAACCATTCCAATTAATGAATCAGTTAATGAGCAAACAAATATACAAATGAATGAATGAATAAACCATTAAATAAATCAATTAATGAGTGAATGAACAAACAAATGAATCAATCAATCACTGAATTATTGAACGAACAAAGGAATCAGCAACTGATACAACCAATCGACCAATCCAATGAATGAATCAATTAGTGATTAAATTGAATTAAAATGAACCAATCTCTGGAAAAGTCAATTAACCAATCCAATGAGTCCAGTGAGTCAGTCACAAAACAAACAGTCAACCGCTTCAACAGTCAATCCACCAATTCAGTGAACGAATCAATGACAAACCAACTAATAAATTAACCACTAAAATGAATAAATTAGTTAATGAATGAACAAACAACTAAGGAACAATCAATCGATCCATTTAACCAAAGATTTGTTTGCTTGTCCAACCAAACATTTGTTTGTTTAGTGAGTGAGTGAACGAACAAACAAATAAATCAGCAGTTGAACTAATCAATCAACCAATGCAATGAATAAATCAACTAAATCAAGTCAGTGAGTGAACAAATGAATCAACCAGCTAAGATGCAGAATTATTTTCTTACCACTTCTGGTTGGAGTTTTGTGGCGAGGTCATGGATCGCTTTGCCCAAGATAGTGATGGCCGACAAGATGAACACGACCCCTAGGATGACACATGCTCTGAAAAACACACACACAGGTACACTGAGTAAACCACGGAATCAATCCAACTGATGCTTTACTGAGTTCATGCTCTGATTCCCCTCCTGTGTCTGAGTCAGTTAATAAAACACGGCTCTGAAGCTTCTGCTTGCTTTAGTACCTCGATCTTACTAGGCCTGTCAAGCCCTGCATTTATAAATAAAGGCAGCCAGGGCTGTAGTTGTCTAATTAAGCCTGGTTAATAGGCGAGAGCATCTGTTCCACTATTTCCTCTGCTGCAGGGATAGTTGGGTGAAATCTGGTGAAGTTTTAGGGCCGTTCTGCTCTGTTTCTCACACGTGGATCGTATTGGGCTTTGTAAGCTCAGTCCGTTAAGTCAGTGTTATGGTTAGTGATTAATTAATCAATCCAAACAAATACACGCACACACAGCTAAAGTCTCGGGAGATCAAATTAAAATGAAATTAAGACATGCAGATTAATTTAATCTAGTTGCTCTCATAAAATCAGGCCAAAAAGGAACCCCACTGATGCTGGAGAGATGTTTCGGTGCTGGGTTTGATAGTCGACTGAATTTAATATTTAGTGTGTACAAAATATTTTATAGAAAAATATTCAATGTATATTCAGTCTTTAAAGTTTCAGACCTGTGTTTTATTAGAAAACTAAAATATTAAAATTTGGGATGTGCATTTTTAGAGAGTACTGATAAGTATTTATTTCAGGTAAACACTAAGCTCTTTTGACTTGATCAAGCAAACAACTCCCTGGCAGCCCCTTAGGAACTGTTCTGAACACATTACCCACCTAGCAACACCACCTTCATAACTCCATAGCAACACCATAGCAATGTCCTAGCAACTACACTAAAGCATTGTCCTAGCTAACCCTAGTAACTGTATAGAAACGTCCTAGCAACCACCTAGGAACTGTTCAGAGTACTTGAGTAACCTTTCAGAAAATTAACAACCACCTAGCAAAGCCCTAGCAACCACTCAGAAAACTAACCAAATAGCAACACCATAATATTTTCCTGAAAACCACACTCTCGTAACTGCATAGCGATTCCCTAGTAACCCCCTAGAACACAGCAGCAACATTCAGAACACATTAACAACCACCTAGCAACACTCTAACAACTACTCTGAGTACATTAGTAACCCCATAGCTACACCCCAGTAATTGCCTTAGCATAGTCTTAGCAACCTCATCCTAGTAACTGCATGGAAACTTCCTAGCAACCACTTAGAACACAACGCCTAACAACATAGTAACTGTATAACAACTCCCTAGCAATCCCCTACATCACCTCAGCATTGTTCTAGTACTTACTAAGAGTGCTTTAGTAAAACTATCGCAAAATAATAGCATCTCCCTAGCAACCACTCAGAAGAGCTTAGCAACCACCTACTGTAGCAATTAAAATAATTCAGAACATGATAGAATCACCATAGCAACTACTCATAACACCCTGTCAACCACTTAGTGTAACAACTCCCTAGAAACCACGCAGGAAATAATAGCATCACCCTAGCAACCACCTGCTGTAACAATTCCCCAAAAACCACTCAAAACATAATTGCATACACTAGCAACCACTCAAAACACCTTAGCAACGACCTACTGTATCAATACCTTAGAAACCACTCTAATACATTAGCATCACCCTAGCAACCGCCTACTGGAGCAAAACTCTACAAAACACAACAACATCCACCTTGCATTGCCCTAGCAACCAGTCAGTATGCCTAACAACCACCTAGCGAAATCTTGCTACAGATTCTTCACTTTAACATCTGCCGTGGTACATTGTTACTCTCATACGGTTTGACTGTTCATGAATCTGCAGTCCAGTAGTCATCTCGCTAATGCAGTCATGTTATGATGTAATCTGTCTCCACGGCGATCCACATCCCGGCAGAATCCCCCAGAGACCCGCAGCGGCCCACGGCTTTATAGCGTATTACAAACCCAGTCATTAGATGTGTGTGTCTCTACTGTCTACACAATTCTGCCTTTGTCCTGCGTCTCTTTTTGCTCTGCTTCCTCTTCTTTCTTTCTGTTCACAAAGCCCTCCCGCCCTTTTGCCATCTCTATTCTGTCCCTCAGCCGATAAGGGACGCCGAACACTGAGAAAGACCCACTTTAGACATGAAACCCAGAGTGGGGCCACTTCCTGTGGGACAGGAGAGTCTGTGTGCCTGGCCTTCATCCATCAGTGCTGGTGGTCTTTAGGAAACGTTAACCTGCTTTAACCTGCTGAGGTAAATTACACTAATTTAGTCTTAAAGATACAACACAACTCATTTGAACAACCGCGGGTTGTTTAGATAATTAGTTGCACATCTTGTTTGACCACAAATGTCCACAAATGTTCAATGTCAAAAATCATTACCAGTCTGACCTTCTGCTCTCCCTGTTGCCCAGAAACAACGTCTAATTGGCTACTGACACTACCCAGAATCCCCGCCGAGCACAAACTATACCCACGTTTGCTTTAATGGAAGAATCACGTGTACTTACATGTATTCTCTGTGTGCTGAATGGACCGCCGCTGCGTTACTGTATCGCCAAAGCACGATTATGGAGGACAGGACGTCTAGAGTGGCATCAAACTGCAAACGAATGGACAACAATGATAAAGCCAAGCACTAAAATGATAAAAATAATAACAATTTAATTATATGAAGTGTTCGCATACTTACAGCAAACCCAAACGCTGATGCACTATGCCGCATTATAGAAACAGCTGCAAAAGAAATTAGTAAAAATTATTTCAAAAGAAATTTAACTTAAAATAATTTAATTTTTATTAATGAGTTGGACAAACTTAAACTGTGAAATTTATATTTTTTATGAATATATTTTAAACATATTACTTGTTTAATATTTACCTTTAAAACTGTTAATAAGTTGGCCAAACTTTAAATGTGTAGTGTTTATTTTTTTGTTTTTAAAAATAATAAATAAATCATAAATGATACTTTATATGTTGAAAGAACTGTAAAGGTCAAATGTTTAATTTAGCCAAATATTAATAAATAAATCAATTCAAATGGTAGTTCCTCACATGGACAAACTTTAAATGTGATGTTTATTTATTTATTATTTATTTATTTTAAATACTGCTTTAAACCAACAAATTCATGCATACATTCATATTGTAAAACTTTCATGTGAAGTGTTTATTAAAAGGTTTTTCTTTTAATATTTCATTTAAAGGTAAATGTTTGGACAAACAGATAATTATTTTAATTATTATTTTCATTATATTTAATAATTAATTATAAATATTCATAATGTTATACTGGCAAAGAACATTGTTGCAATGGGTTATGAATAAGAAAGTTTAATTCTTATTTACTTTTCACAGCCTGTATCCAGTCACCACACACTCCAACATTCAGGAAGCATATATTGTTAAAATTGATTTTAATAAGTGTTTGTCTCAGATATTTATCTAAACACAAACAGTTTCATCTCTTCACACTGTGATGTCAGCACATGGTGTGGATCCGAGCTACCCAAGCAGCAGTGTGGCTTGTGTCCAGTTATCGACCTTATATTGACCTCTAATGCACCTGAATCCTCTATCCTGAGACAGGACAAGCGATCCGAGATATTCCATCTACTTCTACAGGGTCAGCCAAACTCTCAAAGTACTCAGATCTGTGTTTCGGGACAGTTTGTGCATCTACTGTACCTGTGCACTTGACTGTTCAGTACATTATGGTAAATTAACATTTTCTAGCAATATTCATTTTAGGTTCTATTTGTGGAATAATCTTTTTGGTGCAAACATAGGATGCTGATGTTAGCATGTGTTACCAGCGGTTTGCCGCGGCTAGGCATTCGTTGGCAAGTCCACCGGCATTTTTAGGCGCCACAAATTCAGTGGCTTAACACTGTCGGACCTCCGTCGGCACACCATCGGCGAGCCAACCAATCTATTATTGTTGGTGTACTGGCAGTTTTTGGGTGGCACTAAACCTGCTTCATTTTTTTATTTTATAATGTACTGATTAATGTTAGCTATTTTTCTTTTACCTCTTGCGCGCCTCCCTTGGCATATTCTCACGCATTAGACAGACTACGTGATTTGTCAAGATGAGAGGTTATGGTGCCCCTCCTGGGTAGTCTGGTTTTATAGTATCATTTCTAATTACCCTGATACTGACGTTCTGCCTCTAAAGTGCTAAAGACTAAGTGCCGTAATGCATACCATAGTGTCCGGCACATGTTGAGCACTGGATCTGTTATGAAAGAGTGCTCACTTTGGCTGACGTCTTCATTTGAAGTTGTATTTGAAGAGGCAGTATCTATGTCACTCTCAGAACAAAGCAAGTACGGGCGCAATCATCCATCATATTTGTCCTGGAGGGCCGGTGTCCCTGCAGAGTTTAGCTCCAACCCTAATCAAACACACCTGAAGCTGCTAATTAAGGTCTAATTAAGGCAGGTGTATTGAGGCAAGTGAGAACTAAACACTGCAGGACACGGCCCTCCAGGATCAAGTTTGACGACCCCTGTTGTAGATGCTCTCCCTTATACGATATAATATAACAACGATGCGATATTACAACAATTTTGTGATTGGCTGTAGAGTAGTGTTAGGCTATGGTGGTCCAGGAGAATATGATAACAGAGATGTGGGAAATATTGAAAAGCTGAAAGCTCATTAAATCACTTCATATGCATGTTTTATTACATATTTGCATATATCACGATACATCTGTTACACATCTTTATTAAAGTTATTTTATGAAGGATTTGTAATCCAAACATGAGGGAGTGATGTTAAAATGTATTTCATTTCTGTGATCAAAGCTGACTTAAATCTGAGTTTTAAAATTATTTGTGGTGCAAAAACCACAACCAACCAGTTCAAAGAATATTATCTTTAGGTTCTATTTTTGCAACCATGAATTGGGAACCAATAGTTTTAGTTGATGAATGAATTCAGGTAGTGTTGCAACGTCAACCTTGCCAAAAGACTACAATAATCATGCTCAAATACACCAGCGTTAGTCTTTAGCTAAAGTTTGCACACACATTCAAATGGCAGAAATCATTACTCAAATACAAACACACACTCTCTCTGTTCCTCAGGAACACGGTTAAAAATGAATAACGGAGCTGCTGCGGCATGAGATGAAAGATTTAGCAGTTGCTAAATATAAACTCTGTTCCTTTTAGTAAAACCCACTCTGTTTTAGAGGTCTCGCGCCACACGATTTAACGTTCTCCAGTGACCACACTCAAGAAACACATTGACAGTCAATAAAACATCTATAATCCATGCAGTCATTCATTTTTCTACAGAATCCCGTCGGACACTCTAGAAGTTTCCACTCAAAAAAAACACGCTCTGGAACAACATCTGCATCTTAATCTTACAACAAACTTCAGGGGTTTTAGTTTTACCACATGCAGTGCATCTTGGGTAACAGGCAAGGATTAATGGAGTCTTGTGTATCTGTGGAAAGCTGAAACCATTCCCTGCTCATTAGGAAGTCATATTTATGCTGATATATGAAGTCAGCAGCTTCTACAAGGAGTGCTGATACTGCTGCCTGGGCCAATCATGAAAATTATGAAGCTCGTAAAACCGTAAGATATCGTAGAATCACAATGACGCATCATGTGAATAAACAATAGGGTGGGTAATTCAGCTTCAGTCTGTCATTAATGAATGCTTTGAATGGACATTGAATTTCAAAGGCACATCACAGAAGGCAGTTTTGCGCAAAAAAAAGAAAACTATGGATAACTGCTGCAAACCTAAATAATTTATGTAAGTATATGTACATATTTTACATAGGACATATTTTTATAGATTCATCAGATGATGTTTGCCAGCCTGTGTCTCCTAATGTAACTTATATTTTTAATTTTGTTTATTATTAAATTTACAGTAGCACTTTGGTTTACAGTCATGTTCCTTATGCACATACTAAGTCATTATTATAGTAATTACAATAACGTAATAGCTAATTACTAACTCTGAACTAAACTAACCCTAAAACTAACCATACCGCATATAGTTGCTAGGTATTACCAGACATTTCTTAGGTTGGTACACTGTAAGTACATGTAAGTGCAAGTACTGTAAAATAAAGTGCAACCGAATTTACTATAAGTTATTGTCCTTATAAATTATTGTCTTTTTTTACCTTTATTTAACAAGACAATAGAGGTAAAAATGGATGTTTTGTGAGCAAATGTGATTTGTAATTTGGCAGGCCAGTGTTACAGTATTTTTCATTACAGTAGATTATAAGTTACGCAAGTCACCTGCATTAATGTTACGCAATTTTCATTCCCCATAAAGATATGGTGCCAAAATGTTTGTTTGGTAATGCTTTGCTATTGACAGCTGTATTTGCATTTCACTAGATTTGGTCATATTTTTTCAGTTTTAAAGTACAGTTACTGTAAATCATCACCATGTAACATTTTATTTGACTTACGTCACATGTAACATTTTAGGATTTTCGTTCATTAACAGTTCTGCACCAAACACAATGCTTCACATTGCAGTACGCCTAGGTTATAAATGTTTAATTTGGTAAGACATACGAGAACATGTGCATAACCAACACAGTCTCACAAGCAATTCGTACATATTCATGCCAAATTTGTGCCAATTCATACTAATTCGTACGGCCTCACTCGTACGATTTCGTACGAATTGTCTAAAACCACTTGATGGGTAGGTTTAGGGGCGTGGTTGTGTTTAGGTCATTCGTACAAATTCATACGAATTGGCATCTCGTAAAATACGTACGATTTACAATAAATCGTACAAATTCGTATGAGTGAGGTCGTACAAATTCGTACGAATTAGCCACCTCGTAAAATATGTACGAATTGCCGTGAGATCAGGTTGGTCTTTCAGATATATATCAGTCACACAGGATAACTTGGTTATTAGGTAAAGGTATATAATTGCTTGTTATTCTTATATTTGTTGTTATTGTATTGCATCGTAATTATTAATTTAAGTCTTTTATCTAAACTCTAGCAATGAAAAATAAAGTGACAATCCATTCTATGCCTAACATTTGGCCTAAAAAATAATCTAAAGACTTGCAAACAATCATATCTCTGAAGCCCCAACAGATAGACAAAAGCTTTTTTTCTGTGCTTATCTGAACCATGTTTTTATTTAAAGGTTACATTGCCACCTTTTCAGAGATATCTACTCCAAACATTTCCTCTGTGAAACATTACTCCTCACACTCATTGTTTTCATGGGCCTCGTGAGAGGAGATCAATGAGGTTTGGGTTTGTATTTAATACTGCCTCTGTAGAAACGGCTGGATGGCCTTTGATAGGTAATAGATCAGACCATATTGAATGACCTAAGACACAGATTATCTCAGTAGCAGTCGAAGATCGATTGTGTGTGTGTGTGTGTGTGTGTGCGTGTGCGTGTGTGTGTGTGTGTAGGGGGTTGGGGGACAGCTCTGCATATTATATTATATTACATTGTATTTCAGATGTTTTATGATCAAACAAAAGCATCCAAACACGTCAAAAACAATGACAATTCTGTCATCATGTACTCACACAATTATTATCTGAAGATGATATTTTGAAGAATGTGTGTAAAGCTGGGGAAAAAATAAAAGATAAGGTAAATCTTGGTTGGAATTCCCCACTTTAAAGAATTCTAGGTGAACTTCTACAATCTTTCTGTGGTGTGTTATGCGTTAATGAAACTGCTCGGAAGAACTTCGGGGCTGCACCAATCTCAAATCATGAATATCAAACTTGTTGAATATTTATGATCAGGAAACCTGTTGTTTGGGGGATCCCTGAGGACGAACACACACATACACTGTAGATTGTCACTTGGAATGAAGCGATTCCTATTTAGAAAGCGAGCTGATGGAAGATGGAAGTATTACTCAACTCCAGCTCATACTGTCACATGCAGCTGCATACCAAGCCACTCCATGTATACTATGCACTTCTACACTTTGTACTTATGCACTATGTACTTAACCATGTTGTGTATGAATTATATAAGGTAATTTTATAATTCATAATCTGAGTCTGATAGCCCCTTTCCCACTGCCACGTGATTAAAGCTGCAACAGTTGAGCATATGAAGTGTCCAGCATCTGTTTTTGGTTAAGTGCAATTTTTATTTGGGGAATTTTCAGTGTGAACACACTACTTATAATACAAAATGTTATAGAATAGTGCATAATTACTTTTATTAGTACTTATTATTGGCATTTCTTCTTGCCTGTCCACCAATTCTTGCTGTTAACAAACCATTTCCTTACCAAAAAGAAGTTTATTCAAGTGTGCTAATAGTATCCTTTTTTTAAACTAAAAATAGAAAAATATACTTTTAGTTTACTTTTTACCTACTGTATTTCTTAGAAATGGGTTTTATGTACTTCTCAGAAACATATTTAAAATGACATTTAAGTATACTTGACTTATATTTAGGAAAAGTCTAAATATAGCTTATTTAAGTTATGCTTGCACAGATATGATCTGTGTTCTCATTGTTATATTGTAGGGGGAGCTGTTTACTTGGAGTATAAAACTACTAAACTAGTAGTTTGCTGAGACTATACTTCAAAGTGTACTAATAATGCTACTATTTAATTGATAAACTATCTGTAAACCTATAAGTTCACTTTTAGCATAGTTGCAGTACAAGCTAAAGTATGTATGTAAACTAGTTGTGTATTAAAAATGTACTGCTGTTATACTTAAATTATACTTAAAAGTATACTTTCATACAGTATACTAGAAAGTAGGCCAATTTAGTCCCAAGTATACTAATAAAGTAGTACACTGACATTTATATACTTGCTACACATAAAGTATACATACAAATATATTTGTGCTTTACTTAAGCATACTTACAGTAATAAAATAAACTTGAAGTATACTTTTTGGTAAGAGTTAACTATGACTTTTACCTTAGTAAACTCCTGATTTGCTGTTTATTAATAGTCGGTAAGTTAGCAGTAAGAATTGGTTACTATACTAAGAAGTGCAAACAAAATATCTTCTTCTGCTCAACAGAAGATAGGGGGCAAAAGTTTGGAACAACTTGAGGGTGAGTAAATGATGACAGAATGTTTTGGGTGAACTATCTCTTTAATTCATTGCATGAGAGTGTTAATGCTTTGAGCTAGTTCAAAACAGATGTGAATCACTGATCTTCATATCATACATAACTTATTTTTAGATCCATCTGAATTTACAAACAGCGATGAATAAATATTGCAAATGAATGAAACTAATTTTTGCTAAGCAGGAAAATGCGAACCAACTAAAGCAGAAACGAAAAACTGTGTGCACCAGAACTGTGTCTTGACATGTTACTAGATATCAACACTATGATGAAGAAACCCTTTATTAAGATACTGTATTGTTTGATCAAGCTGTTTCCCCCTTTTACCCAATGGAAATTGCTTTCATCATGGCTTTTACTTGTGTAAGTGTGTGTGGTCTCCAAATATTTAAAATTAACATCTTAGAATACATTACCTGCACAAGGACTAATTACAAATTCAATGTATACTAAGAATAGCATCAATGGAAAAACAGTTTTATGCAAATAGAGAAATGTTTCTTTTTATTTTTTAAACATGTTTGAACATTGTTTTTTCCTTCTTTTCATGCCATAACAATCCTTCAACACCTTGAAAGGTTACTAATCACAAAGACTCGACATCAGGGCTATAAAACAACACAGTTATCTCACTTCCTCCATGTTGATATGGTGAGACCTGAGAGGTATATAATTCATGCCAGATATAGAGCTCAGATTCCCATATATCATTTATGCCAACCCTCGATCTGTCAACACAGGTTTTTATTCCCTTTAGTTTTCTATCAAAAGAAGCTTCCTTGATCTACTCCAGTTATTTTATTCCACTATTCATTTTTGTTCAGGTTCAGGCCTTTGGAACGAGGGCTACAGTCACACAAGGCAAATTGTCAAGTTAAATCTGCTCAGCTGGTGGTGAAGCTCTGGATGACGCCCCAGAACCACATGCCACAGGGATTTCAAGCCTTCCAAGAATGCACACATGCTGTCTTGGGGTGCAGTTGCAGTGACAAACCCTCCAACGGAGCAGTCCTTTCTATGTGCCAAATAACAAGGGATTTATACCTCTGTAACTCATCACCAGCCCAGAGCCCAGACAAACAGACTCAGGGATTCGGAGTTCACTGGGCAGGGATGAGACAGCGGCCTGCATTCATTTACAAGATTTGCACATGCACAGTTGTAAAGACCCTCAGATGAGCGAGAACAGTGACTGACAGTAAGTCCCTGAAGCTACCCGGAGAGGAACTGTAATTAGATCATAAGTATCCCAGGCCTTTTTGGTATATTTGGAATGGCGGTACCAAAAAGGCATGTTGTTTTGTGAGCCCTGTGTCATCTAATAAAGGATTGATAGGCAGCACAGCTGGCTGGAAGACAAAATTGGCTGCACTGGACAAATGTGAATTAAAATAAAATTTCAAAAATGATAAAGGAATAAAACAAACAAATTCTGATTTATGATTGTAAAACTTTGCAACTACATATCAATGATTTCTCATTCATTTGCACGCACGTCTACTAATACTCAGATGACTGCTAGTTGACATAGTTGCAAAAATACTTACTGTTAGTAGAATTGTTTAAAGTAGACTATCAAAATAAAGTGTTACCATCAATGCTTATTATATATATATATATATATATATATTATTTACATTTATTCCACAAATTGTGTGTGTGTGCATGGGTGGGTTTATGTGGTTTATAAGGACACAAATTGACATGACATAGGTATTACAATATGTACGTGTTTTATGAGGACATTTTCAGTGTCCCCGTAATTCAAAAGGCTTAAAAAAACTACTAAATTGTGTTTATTTGAAAATCTAAAATTGCACACAGTTTCCTGTAAGGGGTAGGTTTAGGTGTAGGGTCAGTGCAGGGCAATACCACATACAGTTTGTCCTGTATAAAAACCATTACATACATATACATTGCATATATATTAGGGGTGGGCATAGATTTTTTTTAATCTAAAAATGGTTCATTTGAATTCTAAAGTGATGGATTTTAATCCCATCCGAATCTGCCATGTCAGTGTTTTTCTCTCACAACCTCTGTGATAATTCTAGAGTTCGAATGCGATGTCAGTGATATTATTTTGATAAGAGCCAGATCACGTAATCAATCTGAATGACTAAAGCAATGCACGCATACAGAGCGCATGATCTCTGTGACGCCCAGATGTACAAAACAGTGTACAAAATAAATGGTACATGAAAATCACGAACGTCAGGTGATAATAATCAAAGCTCACACGTAGTTTAAACTAGTCCCGTCTGAATAGGGCTACAGTGAAATTCGGCACTATATTAAGGTGAAGTCATCATAGCTTGCGAGAAATTTTTTATCACGCGATAAGAGTCTCACGTTAATACAGCACGTTAACACTGATAACGGCCCACCACTAATAAATATATATAATGAGCATAATGACGAACTACAGTGGCTCCAGAACATATTTATATGGAAAGAACCAACTCCAAAAATAGACAAAAAGGTATTTGGACACTTTCTAGTAAACAAACTTCATAGAATTTATCCATCCTTAATGTGATGAACAACATCTCCGGTGAACTAATCTTCAGTTTACGTTAGTTTTGAGAAATTATTTGTAGATATCGTGCACTCTCATATAAAAGGTACAAAAGCTGCCACTGGAGGGGTATCTTTAAAAAAGGTACATGTTTGTACATAAAATAATTTATTTTTATATTTTGATAGGCTATTGCATATGCAATGGCATGGCATATTGTAACATCAACACCAGCTTCTACACCAGGCTCCACCCCCACTGGCACTCAACGGTCACGATCCCCTGAGTATTGATTACATTCACCTGTCCTACCCACCTGATAGCCATTACCTGCACTCTACTTCACCATACTTAAGCACCCACCACACACTCAGTCAGCGTCCAAGCTACAACACGTTGTGGACTAACTACTAACCTTTGTTTCCTACCTGTACCTAGACAAAGTCTCCGTGATCTACTGTGGTCACCTCCAAGGTCTTCAGCTCCATTCATTCTCCTGCGTCCTCGTCTTCTCCAGCGCCCTTGTCATCTCCAGTGTCCTGTGTGTTCACGTGGTGTGTGGTGGTGTGTGGCATCAGAGGGATCTACAAAGAGAAAAGACTTTCAGTTTGTTTATGCTATTCCCTAACCTGGATGAATTTAAGTTACTTACCTTTTGTTTGACGATCTCTGAAAAAATAAACTCTGTTATTCCTTTTACTCACTTGTGTTGGTCCCGTACGTTACACATACTATATAGTACCTACTGATTTAACGGTCGAGTAGTATGATCAATTTTAAATGTAGTACCTACTTAAGCAGTATGCGATTTCGGACGCAGCACGGGTCTGCAGCTTCATAATATTGCGATCACCATCATAACACAGACATGATGTCATTTCACTTACCATCTGATGTTCTGAATCATGACTGGTATCTTTTATAGCTGAGACCGCATCAGACTGGGCCTTGTTTATAGAATGTTCGTCATCAAACACACTTGTGAAACTCTTTTGCTGCCCCAGGAAAAAAAAGGACATACACTATTCATATAAGGCTGGGTTTTTTTGTGAAGCTTAACAAGGTTATCTTTCCATTACAACCAAAAACGACATGCTCATAAAAGGAGTTCCTTCCTCAACTACGTCATTAAGACAAACGATTGAAAAACCTCTCCCAAACTTGAAAGATTTTTGGCACATAGATAATCATTCATATGTCCAAATTGTTTTAGAAACTTTGTCCATGCGTAGCATAAGAATCTAGAATTTTAACAGTGCAAACTGAATGCACGAAAGTTAAATTGCTTTTAATGCAATTTCCTGCTGTGTTTTTATTCTGGTATTTATCAAAGAAGGCTAAGTTGTATGTTTTGTTTTTTAAGCTAACTGTTTTCCAACCAAACAATGATGTCACTTTTATTATTTAGTTAATATGAATTACTTGTTCATTGAAATTTGTATAAGCAAAATCACACTCACAGCTGTGATGTTATTGATCTGAATATTTGTTCATGTGATATTTCTTAAAAGCAAATGTGTTATTTAGGTCTCAGAAGTATTCATATTCTTTTAGTGAGTGATGAATATGTATTTTTTTCTGTAATATGCTGTTAAAGTGTTTTTATGTAATATTAGAATCTAAGGTGCCCTGCAGGTGAAATCTGGTGTAAAGTAGATAAGTAGATGTGTCCTATATTTAATAGGTAGGTCTGAACTTCTTTCCAGCTGAGCTTGGAAAGGCTATTAAACTAGGGGAAGATAAACCAAACCGACTGCAGTGACCTTAATGTTCCACAAAACTTTTCTCACACATTATTTTCTATTTCTTGCTACAGTAAACGACCCAAATGATTTAAATATATCGGAGAAAGAAAGGGGGACAGCTCAACATGCTCAGAGAAAAATCAATTCCCTCCAGATTCTTGGTCATTCTGATGGTAACGCCATCCTCTTCTTTTAGAGCCGTTGGACATTGGAAGCCTCATTGCGGGGATGTCACTTAAAAAGAGTCCCAGGGGGTGATGGGAGTATAAGAGAGGCTGGCCAGGGACAACATCACCGAGACACACTCTGTCATTGTGTTCCGAGTCAGAGCTAAAATTCAGAGCGGTTTTGCCGCTGAGCCCTCATTGTGATGTGCTGTTAAGAGCAATCGATCAACCCGAGCTCACCAAAATGTGTCAATCACCCAGAGGAGTGGCCAAGAAGGACGAGCTTTCACCTCAGCCAGTGAGAACAGATGTGACACTAATGAGTTAGAGCACTTCATCTCACCCCAGATAGGGTGAAAACGCGCCAGACAGAAAGACAGAGAAATTAGACTGAAGAGAAGCATGAATCAACATTTCTGTCCTGTGCTGGAGACATTCAATCATCTGACATCTGAGAAAAAAACATTGACCTTTTTTTAGACCATTTCTTTTTTAACTACATTGTAGTAGGGAATGATCACTATGGTGTGATAAGTGTATGCAGTCACTTACACTTATGTCTAAAGAATCACTTCTTGAATGAAACTTCCCCGATAATTTACTCACCTCCACGTCATCCAAGATATTCAAGATATCCAAGACTTTTTTCTTTTCTTTTATCAGTCAAAAAGAAATGAAGGTTTTTGAGGAAAAAAAAATTTCTCAATATAGTAGATTTTAATGGGCATCAACTGCTGAAAGCCCAAAATCGTAGTTTTAGTGCAGCTTCAAAGGGCTTTACATGATCCCAGGCTTCTGCTAATTCATCAGTTCTGCAAATTAATACCATATTATTGCTGCCAATAACAAACATGGATCCAAGGACTGCTTCGTTATTATTTTGTTCTCCATTGTTTTGCTATATTTTTTGGCTTCCTCTTCTAGAGCAAGTATGCAAACTCTTTGAAAAGGTAATTTTTTTCAGGGTAGCACAATATTTAATTTTAATTTAATTGAACGGGAATGAAAATGAGGTTGTGAGGGATAAAGGTACAGTGCGTTTAATAGATTGACCTGTTGTTTAATAACATTGCATTAGTTCAGCTAAAAAAAAAATAATTGTTAATAATTGTAATTAAGCTTCTTTCTGAACAAAACTACACTATATAGAACCTTTATACAGTATATATTACTGCTCGTTTCATTCATGTTAAAGAAGTAACTCACCCAAAAATGAAAATTACGGCATTTTTTATTCAACCCCAAGCCATCATATAGGTGTATATGACTTCTTCTTTCAGGTGTATAAAGTTTTTTAAACATTGATTCTGGCTCTTCCAAGCTTGATAATGCTGGTGAATAGTGGCCATTATTATGAAGCTTCATAAATAGCATATATCCACAAGTACTGTGTCGTAAAACTAACCTTAACTCCTACGGGGGTTTATAACGTGAATATGTTTTTGCTACAAAAACTAATCGATCTGCTTCAGAGGACATGTGATAACCCCCCAGAGGCGTAAAGGTTCGTTTTACAGAGCTTCAAAATAATCCACCAGCATTATCAAGCTTAGAAGAGCCAGGATCATTGAAAAAAAAAAAAAACTCTGTTAAAAACTCGTCTGAAAGAAGAAAATCATTTATACCGTGGATGGCTAATAACAGATTTAGACTGTTGCACTATGCTTCTAATCAAAGGCATAGAGTTGTAGCTCTGACAACACAACTTTGCGATACTCTTTGGAAAATGATGGATTTTGGTAACACCAAATTGTCAAACAACTATGTAGGTAATGACAGAACTTTAGTTGATGAACTATGCTTTTGTGAAACGCTCCCCAGCGCAATGTGGTGTGGCCTTTTTATGCTTTTATTGATTACAATATGAGGTTTAAAAATATTACTTGACCTCATCTGAACTCCGCCTTCATAAAAATCAGCCGATGGCTGTATTTGCGTCATTGTTCAGTTTTGTTTTTCTTCTCTTTTGCTGCAAGTCTGTCTGTAGACAATGTATCGATATCAGACAAAGCATAACCTTGCTTACGCTGCACTATTTTGATTATTTTTCAGAGTGTATTGCTTTTTCTTTGCTGCATGTACATCATTCCCCCTGCTTCCAGTGCTACCAGGCCTTGGCGGATAATCCTCCAGGGCCGTGCATCATTTTAATTTCTTAATTCTTCCTCTTCTTTCTACCCAGATCTCCTGGGAGTGCGGAAACAGCCCCGGAGCATGGTTTGAGGGTAGTCCCAGAAGACACAGCCATAATGTGTGCCAGGACTGCATGAGGAACATGACATATGTAACAAATTAATTCTCCACACACACTCACTGCTGCGCAGAATACCAATGAGCGTCGTCGACAGACTGCTATCAGGCTGTTCGAATGCAGCAAGGTTGTCCGGCTACAGTGGGCTGTTGTACTCCTGCTCTGTGTGACATGACCCCCGGGTGGATTAATTGAGAGTTCAGTGGAAGGTTAATAATCAGCAACAACAGCACTATGAAAGGATTCGCTCATTCAGATGGTTCTTTTGTTAAATTGAAAAAACAAAATGAACTGAGAAGCAGGTGATGTTTGTTTAGAGCTTAGAGAGCTTCTTTCTGTGACAAAAGGGGTGGAATTAACTATTTGGTTTAATTCCCTCAAACAAATGCGCAGTCACTGGTTGGCCTCATCCCAGAAAAGTTTAGGAGGTCCCTCAACGACTCTGGATCTTGTGACATTTTTTATAGTTTTTAGGTACTTTACTTTGGAAATCCAAAAGTCCAAAAGGATTTTCAACATGGAACATGTTGGGATGGGATGTGATAGGACCCAAAAATGCCAATTTGTAAAAAAAAAAAATGTTTATTTTTTCACTCTGGTTTTTATTAAATGTTTTGCATTTTGATTTCGCCGTGTTCTCTGCTCCTTGTTCCGGGAAGGAATTGACACACACAGCCGCACGCACCACGAGCCACGCATACATCACAAAAATAGCAATTACAGATAACTACTTATAAGTATTTTTACAAACATATTTACAATGTAAAAACATGTATATACTCAAAAAGTGTATTGTACCAAATTATAAATGTTATTGTAAGTATTAGTTAAGGCCACCTAATATGTTTAAAGTCTTAAAGGATTATATAATGTTTTATTTTCCCAATTGTTTCAATTTTATTAACAGCTCTTGATTAAACGTTTTTTATTCTATTCATTATTCTAAAGTTTCCAAAAGTTTGTTATTATATTTTGGAAGAGTGTACAGATACTATATAAAGTACATCCTGTTTTAACAGACGTTCCCATACTGTACAAGTTTTTCTGTTGTTATGTGCAATTTCTATCCTGCGTATATTACATCATCATGACTGGGTGGGCCAAGTTTCCGAACAGCAAATTTGCATTGTTGATGTGAAATTGTGGGTGGTCCCTGTTGATATCTTCACCTGCAGATTTTTAATTCTTTTTTTATTCATATTTTTTTTAAATGCAGAGTTTTAATTCTGCATTGAACTGTTTTATTTTAAAAGATAAAGCAATATTTTAATTATCATGATGCAGTCTCTTTAAAGTAATGCAATTAGCTTAAAACACAATTAAGCTTGTGGTAGAAAGATGTACAGTATTTGATGATAGTATAGCCTGATAGTATATTGCACAGAAGTATGCAAATTAGGATTCAGCTTTAAATAAACTTCACATAGATTCTTACAAAACTCCTGAATCAGCTTCATAAAAAAAAAAAAACATTGCAATGATTATTTATGTTTTTCATATTTTGTTAAGAGGATCATATACTTAAAATGATATATTCCCAACACAAGAAAAGAGTGAAAGAGAATACAGAAAGTACATACAAAATATACATAATCTCAGAAACCTCATCTTGATGTATCGGTTTCAGGATTGCAGGGGTTTTCTGGATTGTAGACCTTTCCCATTACCTGGTTAATAATAAATGCAGTGGGTGAATACCTGGGGTTTTGCATAATTTTTGGGAATGGTTCCCGTTTCCTTTCTATAATGGACAAATATAATCAAGCATTAAATCTTCAGCTATGATCTGCCTCTGATTGAGAACATCATAACCTTATTCAGAATGATTCATCCCTTCCCAAGCTGCGAGTCCTGTTAAGAAAATAATTGAAGCGGGGAATCAGGGCAAATATGCCGCTTTATGAGGAAACGCTGATGCTCTGGCAAAGCCGTATTCACCATATTGGATTGTTATATGAATTCTGACATGCACAACAATATAAGTGCAAAAATGCAAAGTGGGATGCTAATAAGGTCTTTGAAGCGTTTCATCTACATCAGTCTGTTTTCAAAATGCAAAATGAGTGCAGTTTCTTAGAGCAGTATATGGGATCCATTCTAATGAATCACTATAGTGATGTGTATGTGTTGATACTAAATCTTAGAGGTTAAAAAGTACAAATGTTGGTAAAACTTTCCAATGAGGTTACATTTGTTAACTTCTTTAGCATTTTTAACTTAGCAAGTTGTAGTTAATAGTAAGAATTAGTCTCCAAACTAAAGTGCGAACGCTTTAAAAATGGGAACTGAGAGTGTTGGGAAAAAAGTGTTTCAGATATTGTCTATAAGAAAATAGGAGAAAATTATCAAAAGAAAAATAAAACGTGATTAATTGTACTATTAAAATGATGTTGGGATCTGGGATTTTTTTTATTTCTTAATGCGCAATATGTTGTGTTGAGTAATGGATGCATGCTCATACTTGAGGCAGCAATTGGGGAATTCAACATAAGGAAATAGTAGCTGGTGATTCAAGCATTTTTCATAAGCTGCTCCATTTATAGCTTTGTTATTTCCCTGTTACTCTATATTTTGCCTATTATTTCATAACATTGTTAAGGGCTTCATTGTATAGTAATAAATCTAATGCCATATGAAGGCACACAAATATCTTTAATGTACTTTTTGCTACAAGCTTAGCAAAAATTATAATTTATCAAGCACATTGCATGTTCTTAATTCTAATTTTAGTCAGCGAGTGTTGAATATCATCACACCTCTTTGGCTGAAGTTGCTAAGATGAAAATAACAGGCTAAAATTCTTATAAGCTTAATTATCTTTTAATAAGTAGAGGTTACGGCATTGAATATGCTGTTACTTCTGTGTGTGCGTGTACAGTATGTGTGCCTATGCATGTGTGTGTGGAGTCTCAGGGCAGAGAGCCTTAGAGAACAACAACTACACTCAGATCTCACATGGAGAGAGAACTCTGGAAGTGACACCTTGCAATCACACCAAGCCTCACCCTATTAACTACTGAGGGAATTAATTAAGACCTGTTCCTCAAAGGACAAGCTAGGGTGATGGAGAAGGATGGAGAAGTACATAGTAGCTCTCCTCCAAGAGCTGCCTCACTGCATACTGCCTGCATGAACAGCTAAAGCAGCATCCAACGCACACTGAGCCTCAGAAGAGACTGTTTTGAAATGCTGTACATGATTAGACACCCCATACAAATTGCCATATATACGCAAAATACACTGGAGATGCAACCCAAATTGATAACAATGGAGTGAAACATGTCTGTGCGGTTCTGGAAATGGTCAGGGAAAAAAATTAAAAGCCATTTACCCATTCAACCAGTTATAACATCACAACATTACTTGTAAGCATGTAAATTACATGATATTTTAAACGCGTAAAAAATGTAAAAAAAATAATAAATCAGCTCATTTAAACTTCAACGCAATATGTAAAGGACACAAAACCGTGAGGTTTTCAAACTCAAAGAGATATTCTCTCAACAACACCATTCTAAAACACCTTGTTCAAACACAACAAAAAAGTTGAAAGATTTTCCAATTTTTAATGTTGCCAAATATGGTAAGGGGTGTATTATTTCCATCACATGCTCGAGGCATTTGGCCAATCGCACAAAATCATTTTTAAAAGTTTTAATTCGTCAACTGGTGAAGAGTGTTTAGTACAGCTGTGAGAAGACTTCCATGGCTACATGAAGACTTGCACTCCAAAAGCATTCAATACAAGATAATTACTGATCTATGGAGCAACAGGACTGGAATTAACAGGGATTGAGAACACGGGGGTTCATCAATCTTGCTTCAAAAGTTTCTCCCACAGGCCCGCTGCTGTTGATTTTTCTCCTGGCTTCAACGAGAGGGGAGGTATATCGATTCCGAGTCGATTCCGCCTACTGCTAGGGTGTGGGACACACAGTGTTGGAAGTCCTAAATTGTTTCAAGCTTGGACAAGGACGTCCGTGAGAGCTCCTGTTTGTCTCTAAGCGTCAGCATTAACAAGTGAATCAATTACAGAGAGCTATGAGGTCCCCCGGGACCCAAGCAGGAGGACATACAACTAGAAGTTCACCTAACCTGAGAAAAGTGAAATTGCAAAATCACAGGCAGGCATCAAAGAGTGCTTTTGTTGTTAAACAGCAATTAGCTTTGTGAAATCAGTCTAAATTTGTGAATGTTAGATTCTCTTTGTTGTTTTACTTCTTTTTGTGCTTTTTATAAATTAATAAAATTCTTTTGTTGAGTTTTTTTCTTATTCTAAGATTAAAAAAAAAAAACTACACAATTCAAAACAAGAGATGCCAAAACATTGGTTCTATTCATTTGTATTTTGCCATTAATTCATCTATTCACATTTAACGAGACAACAAAAAAACTGCCTCTTTCTCGTTCAAATTAATTTTCCCTTCATGGCTAAACACAGCCAGTGGAGCTCTAAAGTATTCATTCATTTCAATATCTGGCAACACATAACACTTGCTGTCAAAGGCATTTGACACTCAGGTACTTTGCTGTGAGTTTCAAATGCCTGAGAGATGAAATCCATATTTATGCTGGATATTCCTATTGTGTTTATTCCAGGAAACAAGCATAATGTAACAGTCATTTCAATATTTACTAGCAAGCCTGTCATGTGACAGATATGCTCTCATTGATATTTCTAAGCTGTAAATATGGCTCGAAGTAGCACAGGTCTGCAATAAAATAATATGCAACGTGATCCCTCAGGTCCTCTGACAGACCACATATACCGTATTATGTGTAACCGCAGACGGATTGAAGTATTCCATGTTTTACCATAATATGTAGGTCAGTGTAAACATATTACCATTGCAAGACATTTTACGTTCCTTTTAAATGAACCTGGATTATATTTCTTAAACACAAGATAAATGGAGTTTCTGCCTTCTCCTCCATTCATACAGGAATACATGCATTGGGTCTTCAACAACAAGGTTGATGTGCCCAGTACTTGACCTGAGGATGTCATTGACAGGTGTTTCATCTCTCAAATGCTGAGCTAGACTGTGCACGTGTGTGTGTGTGTGTGTGAAGTAAACAGGATGGGATGCTGTAACCCTTTAATGAGCACATCCATTAAAAAGAGAGAGAATTTCTTTGTATTTTGCTGGTCCTTGAGGCAGTTTTTCTTACTCAGGAGTCTTTTTTTATCATTAGCAAACAGTCGAGATGTCCATTAATAGTTAAATGCACTGATTCAATTCATTTACAATGAAAAAAGGCTTGGCTTATAAAGAAAACAGGCCATTTGCTAAATTTGGTAAAACGTTAGGTAGAGGAAAAAAAAGCCTATATAATTATAAAACCTATATAACTGTGCAAAAATAAATGCATAAATAAATAAATCACAAATAGAGCAAAATCAAACCTTTTCATCTGTGTCTTCCCTACCCATATATGTACTGTATATAATGTTAGTATTGACCCAAACACAAAGACTGATTATGATTTTGTTGGTATTTACTGGAATTTTTTAATCCTGAAATTATTCTGGTGAAAATGGTAAAAAACAAACAAACAAAAAAAACACATTTTCACTGAACACACAACAAAGTGAATGGTAGAGATGAAAACTGCATAATTTAATTTAAAATGTGCTTAAATGGTTTAGATTTCTAGCAAAAGAATAATAAACCTAGTAATATGCATCCAGTTCAAAGTTAAATGGGTTATGTGTTCTGAGTGAGAAATCGTTCTGTATTACTTTCAATAAATAAGTCTGATGTACTATGCTGTTCCTTTGAAAAACTTAAAAATAAAAAAGCTCTGACCAGATTTTTGATGTCAGACTGATGAATACACATCAACAGCACCTATTTGATGTTCAGGGACTTAGCCCGTCCAAAGGAGCCACATTATGACATACAGAACACGCCTAAACATCAAAATGATTAAAAGAAATTATAAAAGTACAAGATTGGAAAGTCTGCCAAACCTTGTGTGGTCTCTGGCCATGCTTAGCTCTTACATAAATATCACCAGATGGTCAGTAAGTGCAACAAAGCGCAGTTTTTTGATCTACATGTGAAGAGGAAATTGTCTTAAAAGGCATGACAAAAAATGTGCCCCATTTTTCAGAGAGTCAGAACATGTACACTGTACCCTGTACAGAGTAGTTTTGCAATGGTATGCAACATTCTCAGTATATATGACAACACCGATATAAAAATTTAAAATAAAATAAAAAATGTCATTATTTTATTATTGATAGGAAGAAAATATGCAATAGCCCACATCTACAAATGCAAGGTTTCCCAGCTGTATGCATTATGTTGCACTTACTGTACATATAAATACTGTATACATACAGCTTATATATAGGCAAAACAGTTATAAGATATGTAAGTGCATTCATGAAATTCACGCTTACAAGAAACATGAAATTTCCCAGCAACCAATATTTCACAAGTTCCCACTTCCTCTGCGATAAAATAGCTTGTTTGGCGGACTGTCCAGGGGACAGGCAGGGAGCCCAGCGGCCTCCAAGACCTAGGAGGTTTAACCCTCTAGGAGGCTAGGGTTAACGGATGCTCGGAGCCCAGCCTGGTCCCCTCGTGCCCCCCAAAAAAGCCGTAGAGTGCGGACAGCGCCAAACAAGCCCCCCAAAAAAGCCTGAGATGAGCTGGACGCAGGGCTAGATGTTTAGGGAGGTGTCCGCCCCCGGCGAAGGACCTTCGGCAAGAAGTGAAGAGAACCTTCCGTTGGGGTCGTGGGTGAGGGAAAGACGATCATCTCTGGAGGGACCCTTGACCTTTTCGGAACCGCCTTTGTGGTCCCCGGACCGCAACGGAGGGGACGAGGGCTGGTGCCCTAGAGGGAGAACTGGGGTTAAGGGGAGTGGGTTAGGCTGCGGAAGACTAGGGGAAAGGCATGAAGTGAAGTGCAGAAGACTATGGGAAAGGCATGAAGTGAGACAGGACCGGAGGCGGGCAGTACAAGGCCGGAGAGGGCCAGGCAGCAGAAAAAAACGGCCGGAGAGGGCCGTGGCAGGCAATGCAAGGCCAGAGAGAAGCCGGCGGCAGGCAAAGCGGCCAGAGAGGACCGTGGTGGGCAATGCGGGCCGGAGAGAGGCCAGGCAGCAGGCAGAATGACCAGAGGGCCGGCGACAGATAGTACAAGGCCAGAGAGAGGCCAGGGGCAGAAAATACGTACACAATAAACATACACATGCACACGTACATACCTATTAATATACATAAATATAAACCAACATACTCAAACACCAGCATATGCACATAATATACACATTACAGACAAACGTACACCCATACGCATGAACATGAATACAAACGTACACTAGCACGCATGCAAGCCCCTACGCATGCACGATACACACTGTAGGTGCACGAGCGCCGCAGGAGTACTTGACAAGGCGTTCACGTAGGCTATTTAGCCACAGCCATATCACTCTGCAGCCAAAGCCTGGTTGCCCACTGAAGCTAAGCAGGGTTGAGCCTTGTCAGTACCTGGATGGGAGATCTCCTGGGAAAACTAGGTTGCTGTTGGTAGAGGTGTTAGAGAGGCCAGCAGGGGGTGCTCACCTTGTGGTCTGTGAGGGTCCTAATGCCCCAGTATAGTGACGGGGACACTATACTGTCAATAGAGTACCGTCTTACGGATGAGACGATAAAACGAGGTCCTGACTCTCTGTGGTTATTAAAAATCCCATGCACACTGGTGGTGGCTGAGGAGAGACCCCCCCACATGATTGTAAAGCGCTTTGGGTGTATGGCAATACACAGTAAACAATATATAAGTGCGCTATTCGTTCATTCATTCATAAAAGACAAACATTTTCAGCACTTACAATCCAGCCCCTGATTATTACACACTAACCTGTAATAATCAACACAATCAATTGTAAATAACATTCACATCTCATAATACATTGTTTACATCAATTTTTTCTTTCATTTCTTTTCAAATTTAAAGTGTATATGTTTGTCTGTGTGCATGTGTAAATGTCCAAAAGTTCATACGTTTCATTCTTGTAGCTGCGTAAAGTTAATGTCTAAGTCTAGCCTAAAGTCAATGAAGTTAATCAGTCATTACAATATATATATTATAATATAATATTACAACAATATATATATATATACTGCTGAGGGCAGTAATGGAGCTGGGTACAGATGAGTGGTAGAAGCATCTGGACAGATATGCCGAGGATTCAGATGGGAAGTGAGCTGGTAAAAGCCCGGAGGGTTTTGGATAGGACTGGAAAATAAGTCTCAGGAATTTCTACTTCAGCAATGAATTTGGAATTGCTCGAATCTAAAACATGATTAATCAGCTCGATCAAGGAAAATACATTCGTCGGGAGATCATGGCTGGTCTTGGATGGTCCAGTCCTAACCGAAAACACACTCCGAGACTCTCGTCAGACGAGCTCACCTCTGTGGTGATTTCCAAAAATTCCTCCACATACCTTTCCAATGTTTGGCCTCTCTGCCGCAGACGCCTACCTGCCTTCAGCCAGGACGGTCGGTTTTACGTCTGTGATTGTGTTATAGTACGAGCAGGGAAACAGACGCTGGACAATAATAAACTTTTAACAAATAGGATAAAAACTGAAATTAAAGAAATTTAAAGAAAATGTAAATTGAAAGAAAACTCAAACAGACAGGGTATAAATACACGTGGAAATAAAGAACCTAATAACAGACAGCTGGAGGACATCGGAAAAAAAAACCTATTAATCACATACAGACAGGAAATACCAAATAAGGAAAACAAGGAAGCAACAAAATTCTAACATTATTTTTGAATAGGTCACAGAAAGTTGTTTCTTTCCTTTGCTCATGAAGACAACCGGATAGAATAGAAGTACAATAGAATTCTGAAAAATAAAGCTCTAGATAAAATTTTAATATGCAGTAGTTTTTCCCCACAAATATAACTTTTGTAGCTGTTTAGTTAGGGTTATAATATAGTTCATTGTTTTGTTTCTATGTACATTTGCTCCATCGGTCTCAATTTTATAGATTTTTTTCCTCATATTTGGTTCAGTTAAAGTCATTAGAAAGTTCTCAGTTTGATGTTTTACACACACACCAGACACAGCCTAGGCTATATATTACTAACAATACAACATCTTCAAATGATAATGACTTTTCTACAAACAATGTTTTCAAAGTTATAACTTTAAAATTACTAAATAACTTCTTCCAATAAAATTAAAGTGATAGAGGCCTATATGACAGTGACAGGACAGAGATTGTAATATAATAAACACTATTCTGACATTGTTCAGAGAAGAGTGTTTCTGACTAGAAAAAGTCATTTTTTAAAACTTATTTCAAATCAGTAATCTTAAACAATATTCAGAATTCAACTGAAAACAATGAGTCAAAACATCTTTATTTATATAACACTTTTAACAAAACAGATTGTGTCAAAGCACTGAACATGATCAAACTGAAGAATATAGTGTA
>JAUCMT010000053.1:4003712-4026053 GCA_032357475.1 Enteromius thamalakanensis
GCAGGTGTGATTTGGAGCTGGTTGGAGCTAAACTGTGCATAGCTGTGGCCCTCCAGGAATTGAGTTTGAGACCAATGGTGTAGAGTAGAGGAAAACTACAACAAAATGAAGCATCAGCCGGTGAGCTTTCGATGTATATTTATTGTATTGGGATTGTTTGTTGGGTTTGGATATTTTATAAGAACTATTTCTAAAGTAAAAGCTATAAATGTCAATACTAAATGATTCATTTGGAAAGCTTGGTATGAATTGATTTGAACGCTTAAATTATATGTTGTTCACTTATATTTTGTGTTCAATGAAGACAAAATATGATCAATGAGTGGAATCTGGTCTCCTTCTTGTGGTGAGCTGTCTCATCAAGTGGGAGGGGTGAATTCTACACAAACTTTGAAGTCCACTTGACAAAAAATTTGAAATATCTTTTTTTTTTTTTCCAAAGATGAAGAAGTTATGGGTTTGAAATCACATGAGGGTGAGTAATTAATTGCATAATTTTTGGGTGAACTATAGATAGAGCTTAACATTAACCAATTAAATTGAGCAAAAGTGACATTAAAGACATTTATAATGTTAGCAAATATTTACTTTTATATAAAATGCTATTCTTTTGAACCATTTCTATTCATTATAGAATTCTGGAAAAAAAAGAATGAATGATTTTTAAATAAATATTGAGCATTAAATGGTATGCAAGAATTTCAGTATTCATAGCAAAGATCAACTTTTATATAAAAGTTTCAAAATTATATTTGAAATATTATGGATGGATAGATACATTTTTTTTAACTGATTGCATACTTCATCTGAAAATTTATAAAGTTTCTTAGTGATGCATATTTTTTAGTATATTTACAGTATCAAATTTACAAAATGTCTTCATGGAACATGATCTTTACTTAATATTCTAACACTTTTTGGCATAAAAGAAAAAAAAAACAGTCATTTTGTCCCATTCAATGTATTTTGGCTATTGCTACAAATATACTTGCGCATCTTAAGACCGATTTGTGCTCCTGGGTCATTTATAGGTACTGTACTTTGATGTTGATGTGTTAATAATAAAGTTATTGTATGCTTTCAGAATTCTTGGGATATATGGGCCTTTGTTGTGAAAATCGGATCCCTGGACTTTTCAGGGGTTAAACAACATTAGGCTGAGAAAATGAAGACTTAGCTTTTCAATGTGTTTCTATATCTATTCCTTTAATGATAGTGGTTGGAAAGGACACAGGAAACAATGGGGAAGCAGGATCAGGAGCCTGCATAATAATTGGCGAAGTGTGAGATGTGGGAGCACGTGCACTACCCACTAGACCACATCTCTGACACTGTGCATATTTTATGATGACTTACATGAATCGGTGACCTCGTAAATATAGTCTTTAATGAATTGTAGATGTCAAGCACGTTGGAGCGGGGCATAAATTAGCACATATGCAGGCCCTCTGATGTGACTCTATGAGGTAATTAAGCGTGTCCGTTATTGTTTGAAGGCGACTCTACGTGAATGCCTTAGTGCTAGCGTGGCCCCCATGTATGATGAAACGGTAACAATTTCCGGGACCACAGCAGCCATCGATCACATCGACGTAGAAGTGTGTGTACAGGTGTGTCCCAAGAACTGCAGGCTGTTCTCTCTTTCTCTCTCTCCTTTTTTTTTTTCTTCAATCTGGCTTGGGATTGGTGCAGTCTTCCCATTGGCAACTAGGAGCCGATGGATAAGATGCTGTTACACTGCAGTAAATGGATTAAGTGCTTTTTTTCCCCAGTCCAACTCTACCGTTCTGGAATGCGGAGATTGGATTCGGTTTGACAGGCAGGCGGTGAGTTTTCAGGCTCCACTGTGGGGAATTGCGGCGATGTTTGCGCGCGCACTCACACTCGCGCACATACGCAGGGAGTAGATGAGTTAAATCATCATTATGACAGCTTGACATGACAGCCAGGACAGAACAGCAGACAGCGATGATTTCATTGGCCTGGTGTCCCTGGATTCGTTCTTTTCCTCGTTCCTCCATTCATTTGAGTATTTGTGGGCTCTGGTGTTTAAGCGCAAACAGTTGGAAAGCTGTTAACAGAACCTGTTCATTTTTTAACTGCTCTCAGATGAAGCAGCAAATAGAGGTACAGCTCATTACTTCAATAAGTGCTGTTCAACAGCTGCTTTACAAATTACAGACTAGACTAGATGTTTACAGTTTATTAGGGAAATGCCGGTGGTGCAAAAGTTGCTGACAAATGCTGAGTTGTTTCTTTACTGTTGCTAGAGTTTTCTGGGTGGTTGCTAGGAAGTTGCTAGGGTATTTGGGGTAATTGGTAGGGTATTGTGTATTTGGGGGGTTGCTAGAGAGTCGGGGCGGTTACTATTTGGAGTACTAGTTTGGAGTGGTTGCTAGGGATTTCTCTGTGTTTGCAAGGGAAATGCTAGGGTATTTGGGGTAGTTGCTGGGATAGGGTTAGGTTTTATGTGGTTGCTAGGGAGTTGCTAGAGTGTTCTGGCTGGTTGCTAGGGTATTTGGCATGATTGTAAGGGTAATATGTATTTGACTGGTTGTTAGCAGTTCAATAGGATGTTTAGTGGTTGCTAGAGTGTTTGGATGGTTACTGGTGAGTTGCTGCAGTCTTCTGGTGGTTGCTAGCGGACTGCCTATTTGAGATGGTTGCTAAGTGTTGGAGGTCATTAGTGTGTTCAGTGGTTGCTAGAGTATTTGGGGTAGTTGCTGGGGTGTTTTATGTGGTTGCTAGGGCGTTCTGGGTGGTTGCTAGGGTACTGCTCTGGCTTGTTGGTTTTTAATGTGTTCTGGGTGGTTACTGGGGTACTGTTCTGGCTGGTTGGTTATTAGGGTGTTCTGGGTGGTTGCTAGGGTATTGCTCTGGCTGGTTGGTTATTAGAGGTTCTGGGTGGTTGCTAGGGTATTGCTCTGGCTGGTTGGTTATTAGAGGTTCTGGGTGGTTGCTAGGGTACTGCTCTGGCTGGTTGGTTATTAGGATGTTCTGGGTGGTTGCTAGGGTACTGTTAGGGTAATTGAGATAATTGCTAGGGTGTTCTGGTTGGATATTAGGGTGTTCTGGGTGGTTGCTATTGTACTGTTCTGGGTTGTTGCTAGGGTACTGTATTTGAGATAATTGCTAGGGTGTTCTGGTTGGTTACTAAGCTGCTCTGTGTGGTTTCTAGAGTACTGCTAGGGTACTTGAGACAATTGCTAAGGTCTTCTGGTTGGTTTTAGGGTGTTCAGGGTGGTTGTTAGGGTACTGTATTTGAGATAGTTGCTAGGGTGTTCTGGTTGGTTACTAAGCAGCTCTGTGTGGTTTCTAGAGTACTGCTAGGGTACTTGAGACAATTGCTAAGGTCTTCTGGTTGGTTTTAGGTTGTTCAGGGTGGTTGTTAGGGTACTGTATTTGAGATAGTTGCTAGGGTGTTCTGTTTAGTTATTAGGGTGTTCTGGGTGGTTGCTAGGGTATTTTGGTTGGTTGTAAGTAGGTCACTATGCTTTTTTGTGGTTTATGGTGCTAATTATTTAATAGGTATTTGAGGGAGTTTTTAGAGTTGCTAGAACCTTTGGGGTAGCTGCTAGAGTGATTTGTGTGGTTGATAGGGAGTTGCTGGGGTGTTTTGACTGGTTTCTTGGTTTTTTAAGGTAGTCGTTAGGGGGCATTTAGATGTTCTATGTGGTTGTTCTATGTGGCATATGGTTGCAGGTTGTCGTTATGTATTTGAGCTGCTTGCTATGGTGTTCTGAGTGGTTGCTGGGGTGTTTTCTAGGGAATTGCTAGGGTATTCAGGTGGTTACTAGGGGGTTGATAAGGTGTTCTAAGTGATTACAGCAGTGTCACAAATGTATTCAAGGATGTTTCTAGGGAAACAAATGACATAGTTGAACAAAGTATTATCCCTTCTTGACGTGGTCAGCATACAGTGAAAGTGAGCATGATTCCCTTACTGGCTCAAAAAACCCTCTACCCCTCATTTCAGTATACCATCAGTTATGTTTTTATCCGTCATTATCGGTCTCATGTCACTCTGACATGTTCTGACACACTGAGAGTCTATACCCAGGCTCAGATTCATCCCTCCATTGTGACACCAATCCCTGGCTTTAACCAATCAGCTAAGATTAACCCCCAGCTCATCCAATCACATAATCAGGCAGGCTGAGGCTACGGCATCCTCAATCCTCCAGCAGGGAAATCACCAGCCTTAATCCTCCAGCTCATCTGAAATGAGTTCGCACCAGGTTGTGGCAGTAACACTGCAAAGTGGAGCTGACTGATGTGTGGCGCTGGCTTTCCATCACGATGAGCATTTCCATCTTTGCCATTCTAAAAAAGGTTTGACAAACCCTGGAAAGCAAGAGCTTTTAGTGACACTCTTCTGGCCACGTCTGTGTACAGACATTTTGTTTATTTTTACTTGTCTTGCTTTGGATACCGTAGTAGCCAAACACTGCTATGATAAAAAGGATTTCCTACAGGGCTTACCTGCGTGAACTATTTTTGTGAACTATGATAATCAAATCAGTTGCTTATTTGAGCTTTGATTTTAAATTTTTATTTTATGCATAGGTGATCTGATGAAGCACACATCCAACGCTGCAACACTTCTGTGTGTCCTACTCAAGCCCTTTCATTGCCTGTCAGTTTTTTATTGCAATTATTCCAACAGCGTTTGTCACCTTTAAGCTACTTACTTTTACAGCATAGCTAGTTGCAGGTGGGTCTCATTTAAATAAATGTTTCCTTCAGCCAAATCAAATGATCTTTTCTACATGCCCTCATTCTCTTGGGCTTCACTGTTTATTAGCTGCTTGGCTCTATCTGTCCTATTGATCAGTGTCTCTGTTCCTTTCGCACTGCACTGTCAGCACTCTCAGCGTATTAAAGACGGGCACGCTCCACACAGATGGTGTCCTTAAAGCCTGGGTCACTTACAGTTACCCTTATTTCAGGGTGAACTTGATAAAGCTAAACATCGGTTTGCCTGCTTATGCCTCTATAGCATTTATATATATATATATATATATATATACATATATATATATATATATACATATTTAAATATAAATAAATTAATGCTATAGCATTTATAAATAAATAAATGCTATGGAGGCATAAGCACGATGTTTAGCTTTATCAAGTTCACACACTGCTCAAAAAATAAAGGGAACACTTAAACAACACAATGTAACTCCAAGTCAGTCACACTTCTGTGAATTCAAACTGCCCACTTAAGAATCAACACTGATGACAATCAGTTTTACATGCTGTTGTGCAAATGGAAGAGACAACAGGTGGAAATTATAGGCAATTAGCAAGACACCCCCATTAAAAGAAGTGGTTCAGCACAGTTCCTATACTTTCTGGTCGATGTTTGGGTCACTTTTGAATTCTGGCGATGCTTTCACTCTAGTGGTAGCATGAGACCCACACAAGTGGCTCAGGTAGTGCAGCTCATCCAGGATGGCACATCAATGCGAGCTGTGTCAAGAAGGTTTGCTGTCTCTGTCAGCGTAGTGTCCAGAGCATGGAGGTGCTACCAGGAGACAGGCCAGTACATCAGGAGACGTGGAGGAGGCCGTAGGAGGGCAACAACCCAGCAGCAGGTCTTCTACCTGCAGGAGGAGCACTTCCAGAGCCCTGCAAAATGACCTCCAGCAGGCCACAAATGTGCATGTTTCTGCTCAAATGATAAATGAGAGCTGGTCTGCCCAGAACAGACTCCATGAGGGTGCTATAAGACCCCGACGTCCACAGCTGGGGGTTGTGTTTACAGCCCAACACCATGCAGGACGTTTGGCATTTGCCAGAGAACACCAAGACTGGTGACCTGAATAATATGGAGCACCACAGACAGTCCAGGAGTTGGTGGATGCTTTGGTCTAGGTCTGGGAGGAGATCCTTCAGGAGTCCATCCTCCACCTCATCAGGAGCATGCCCAGGTGTTGTAGGGAGGTCATACAGACAAGTGGAGGACACACACACACTACAAAGTTGAATCAGCCTGTAATGTATTTAATATGTATTTAAAGAATATTTAATTCATTAAAATCTAGAATGTGTTATTTTTCCCTTAATTTTTTTGAGCAGTGTATATATTTAAATTATTAAATTAAATATTTATTATTTTTATGACTACTGTCTTCATTATTTTATATGCTTATGCAAAAGAGAGAGCCTTTATTCGACTCATGTAGTCAGGTAATGTTTCTGGAATCTGATCGCACTGGAAACACTATTAAGACTGTATAAAACAACGCCACGAACCAAATCAAACGTGAAGCTGTCTCCAGAGAGCATGCAGCTAACATCCCTGTGTCTTGTTGGTGTATTCAGCAGTATAAGAATAACCCACCCTGCATCTCGTGCCAATCTGCCTCTCAGTGTGTCTCGTGTAGGAGAGATAAGCTTTATCACGCTTTATAGACACTGGTGGAAGTGAACATCCTGTACTGCCTGACTGCTGCTCCACACAGCCTCCTATCTCTGCACTGACCCAAAAAACACCCGGCAGACACTGGAAACATCTCACGCCAACATGTCCTGCGGCGAGGGCTCGCGTTAGACCTGCAACACACAGTTCAACAGCCCGAGAGTTAGCTTGAAGAACGCCCGCTCCTTTTACTTAAACGCAGCACATGATAACTGAATGCAAATGTAGCATGTTTATTAAGCGACTTTATTTAATTTCTGGTTGAACACATCGAATATAAAAGTTATTTTGCCTCTTGCTGAGAACAGTGATTAAATACAGCTACCCAATCGGCTAAATTACACTCCTCGAACGCTGCAGATGTTGGTAAATAACGCCTCTGACATAGAAAACGCAGGAGGGTCATTTCCAAGGCAACAGCGCTGGATATGTGTTTTTAATAGTTGCAGACAGAGCAGCTCATTTCTTGACGAAGAATCGCGTGATGTCAGAGGCCAGTTTGGAGGCGGCTTGCTCTCGTTTCATCTGACTTCTGTCTTTGGCTTGCTGTGCGGTCCTCTGCAAAAATAAACCCACGACAGATTCACCATAAAATACTACAAATGTGCTGCACGTTCAGATTAAGTGCTGAATGTCAATGTAAAAATCAAATAATGGTAATTCAATATAAACACTTATTTTTTAAACACTTTATATTAAACTAGATAAAATAATAAAAAATAAACGCAATAAATTCAGTTCATAATTAAAACTATTATTATTATTATTATTATTAAAGGAAAAAAAAACAAATGTAATAATTAAAACAGTAAATAAGTAATAAAATTATTATTATTGCTACCACTAAATATGTTAATAAATAATAACAACAACACCCATCATTTAATAATTGTTGAAATCATCAATAATAAAACATAAAACAATAAAAAAAAATATGTTTCAAATAAATACAATATTGTAAATATGAATAATAAATAAAACTATACAGTAAATATTTATTATTTAAATTATTATTTAAACATTAATTATTGTTAATAATCAATACAATAAATAATAACAACTATTTAATAATTGTTGTAATCATTAATAAAAATAAAATAAACTATATTTACAAAATTTGTATAATGCATTCAAAATGTTTAAAATAATTAAAAATAAATAATAGATATAGATAAAATAGATAATAGATAGATAAAAATATAGCAAATATAATGAATAATAATGCAATCATGTAATAATTAATAAAATAATTACTAACAGTAACAACCCTTTAATAATTGTTGTAAACATAAAAAAAAAATATTTATAATGCATTTAAAATGTTTCTAATAATTAAAATACTGTAAATATGAATAATAAATAAAACTATAGTAAATATTATTATTAATAATAATATTTTTACCAGTTAATAATTAATTATATTTAATAATGTTATAATCAATAACAATAAAATACAACTACATTTATATTTTTTAAATGAAATAATTAAAATATGAAAAATACATAAACAAGTAAATATTTTTATTTTTGTTGTTTAAAAATAATGTTTAAAATATTTATACAAATACATAAATATTTCATGAATTAAAATGTTTTTATTTTAAAATAAATTCCATACATATAAATGTAAAAATATAAAATAAATTCCAAATATACATTTATGTGTGTGTGTGTGGATGAATAACTGTACCATCCGATGGCAGACGGTGCAAAGGGTTTGAAGGTTTTCGAGGGAACACTGTCCTCCTCCTCTGTACACGGGGTTAATGTGGTCCACCTGCCAGAAATGTCCTTCAACGGGACTCTGAATCATTTCATTCAGCTGCAACATGCAAACACAGACGATGTCAGACAAATCTGTAAAAATGTCTTTCATGACCGATATAATACAGATTTTATTATTCCTAAGAGTCCTATAACTGCTGCAGAACCCATTTTATTAATTTACTGCTTTTAAGAACAAAAGCACAATTAGTATAACCCTAAGACTTCTGATCTTACCCGTTTTATTCACTTATTTGTTTGACTGATGCATTTGAATCACATTAAGTTGATTTGATTTGTTTATGTTAAAGTTCTGTAATGTAAATACATGGAAATTCCCCATGTAATTGAATTAATAATACAGTTTAAATCAAGACCAAAACATTTGGGAATCATATATTGAATGTATTCAGAAATTTATTACCACTGTCAGTCAATTATTAATTCATAATTTTCTGTTCTCATTTTTATTTACTTGCATTTGATCAACTCTATTTCTGACATTGCTTGATATTTGTAAATCCTCATAAATAAAGTTCAAATGTATGTATTTAAATGCAATGACAAATAAATGCTCAGCAATAAACAGAATTCAGTGGAATTCTTCCTGAATTGAATTCCACTTCCTGTAATTCCAATTCAATTCCAATTCTGTTTCCTTTAATTGTTGTTTAATTCCAATTCCAATTCCATTTCCTTCTTTGAATTGGAATTGTTAAGTTCATTCCTGAATTGACCCCAACCCTGAAGTGCTGTAATAATTAATAATAACTACTCAAAATTAAGTTATTAATTATTAACCGTCCTAAATATTGTAATACAAATATATATATATATTTTAACTATAATTATGTAAAAAATAAAACAACAACTACTAATATATTGTTACTAATATATATACTACTAATATATATATATATTCAATGTATTTATTTTTTTCTCCAGTGGTTTTGGGCTATATAGTATATCTAACTAGTTAAACTTAAGTTGTTTCCCATTGAACACAATATTAAAGAGTTGAAACTACTGCTAATCAATGAATACTGATACTAAGCCAAGTACGAGTGAATCTTTTAAAGAACGCAGCACTTGAAAGTCTGCACCACCCAGAGAGAGTCTCCAGAGTGTCCTAACAGTGTTGTTGTTTTACGTAGATCCTTTTTATTCCCGTTGTTTTATTGAACCGCTACATGAAAGCGCTCAGAACAGCCCTTCGGGAAACTCCCTTTATTCCACAGGCTTTCCAGCAGACTCCGGCTGTACGTCAGGATTAAAGCGCGAGTGGACGATCAGCGCGAGGCACAGGCCTGAGCGCTGGCATTTTAGCGCGCGACTGTTTTTAGCCCGGCATGCTCTCTGGAGAAAACCCTGATCGATACCCTCCTTCCCCCTCAACTGAGCCGGACGATCATTATCCCGAGTCTCAAGGGTCGCGACACAGACGATAACCTCACACTACAAGAGTGCGGAGCTTCCTTACAGGACCTCGGCCGTCGATAAGTCAACGCGTTGGCGCAGAAACACATGCTAATGCTAGGAAGTGACGAGTGCGCGTGAAGGTTTCTCCGTATGACAGGGGGGCTTGTTTGTGCATCGAGGGCACTTGGAGCTCAAAGCGCGTTATTGATCAGCCCGCTGCCGCTCGGGGCTCTAACAGAAAAGCCGAACAAAAATCAAACCTGCACCTCGTAGCAATGCACTGTGGGAAAAATCAATGGCAATCTGACAGACTAGGCGTTGTGTTAACGCTGGATGCTCCAGGGAGGACAGGACGAGTGTGTGTGTGTGTGTGTGTGTATGGCCCTGATAACTCTATAGAGAGAGTCAGAGAGAAGACGCCCGAGGCCGCTGAGCTCTTATTGCTTCTGCGAGCTAAACAGGCCATCTTTATTTATCTTTCTCTGTAAGCAATATTTTTTCAATAAAATGCAGCGTCTGCCGAGTTGCTCGCGAATGTTTGGGGATAATTCCGGCTAATGTGCTTTTGGAAGCGACTAATGCACGCTTCTCTTCACTCCCACCCCCCTAAACTCTGGCCAACTTCCCAGACGAAATTAGTCCTGGTTGCTGTGTACGAATCTAACCGGAGGAAGTTTTTGAGAAGGAGCTGTGAGGAGGCTAAACCACCGCTTTCGTGGACACTTGAGATTACTTTTTAAAGAGGATTCTAAAGAAAGAAAAAGATCTATGAAGAGAAGATGCTGCTAATGATAATTAATACCAATTATTATTAATAATGATAATAATAATAATACTCATAATAATTAGCAATTAAGTAATAATATTTGCAACAAATATTGTATTTATTTAAATTGTTTAAAAAATGATATTATTTTGTGGCATACCATGTTTTTAAAAAGTAATACATCTAATAATATTTATGACATATTTATTATTAGTAGCAGTAATAGTTGTTGTTGCAGTTGTTGTTAGCCATAAGTAGCTATTTATAATAAAACTTAAAAAAATAAATAAAAAAAAATAGTACCAAGATTTCTTTAATATTGTTTATTATTATTTTTATTATAATATTAATAAAACAATTTTGAGGCAAATTTAGGAAAGCATTACTGTAAGACATTTCAACTGAAATGCTTTTATTATTTTTGATATAAAGATGAAGATGATGATGATACTTTTTATGGCAACTTTTTATACTTTAGATTTTTAAATATATTAGTAATATTGTTTTTAGGATTTATTATTATTAGTAGTAGTATTACTGATTATTTCTTATTAATAATAACATCAACAATAAAACTCATATTTCTTAAATAAAATAATGTACAATTATAATTTGTATTAATATTTTGAGACATATTTAGGCATTAGAAATTTTAAATTAAATGCTTCAATAATTTTTTATATTAAAGATGAAGATGATAATAACAATAATACTTTTTATAACAACTTTAGATTTTTTTATTATTATTATTAATATTATTTGTAGGATTTATTATCACTAGTAGTAGTATTACTGTAATTATCAATTAAAACATTTATCAATATTTTGAGAAATATTAAGGTATTAATATTAAGCATTACATTAAACATTTTAAAAGAAATTATTTAATTATTGTTGTTTTTATTAGATTAGTATAATTTTATTTTGTTTTTAACTAGCAAAGTATTATTTGTAGTATATTTATTATTACTACTGGTATTGTTGTTATTAGCAATATTAATGATTTTTTTGTTGTTGTGGCTACTATTTACTACAGTTATAAAATAACAATGACATGCCACAAATATTGTTAATATTGTAATTTTTGGGGAATTTTTATTCAAGCATTACATTTTTAAGAAGGCATTTCAACTTAAAAATACTAAAAATAATCAATAACAAGTGGTCTTGCCATTTTTTGATTACACAATCCAGAGGATAATAAAAAATGTGGAGTGCAGTGTCTTTATTTTTCGTTGTATTTCTCCTAGTCTTGACATCTAATAGCTGGGAAAGTGCTGTGACTGCTTTAATTAAGGTAAAAATACTGAAACTGTTTTGAGCATTGCATTTAAGATTTGAAAAAAAACAAAAAAAACAAACAAACAAACAACAAAAAAAAAAACAGAATATGCACATTGAAGAGCTTGAGCAACTTTAGCATGTAATATTTCATCGATGAAAGAATGGATGTAACAAAAAAATGGCTAAATGTGCAGATGAGGCTGGAAAAAATGAGCCCAACCTGTTTGAGAGGGAGTTGTGCCAGCCAGGTGTTGTCCAATATGTCCTTGCGGTGTGTGCGTGGGGCGTCCCGGACCTGCAGGTACAGCTGGTGGGCATTGAGCCCGCAGTGCTGACACACACCCTGCTCCATCTCCAGCACACGGGCGCGCATGTAGCCCTGATTGGAGCGCAGCTGGAAGTCCTCCATACAGGCAGGGCTGCAGAAGCCTCCTGCCCAGCCGTGGTGCTCCCCGCTGGGCTTCTGGCAGGACAGACACAGGGGGGTCCCGGCCGAGTCCACGGCCTGCAGGTAACCGGCTCTGGTGTCTGTCTGAACACACACTGAACTCTCGGCTTCTCTGCAGACACAAAACACACATGCACACACACACATATTAGCAAGTACATCTGCACATCTTCTGAAAAGATATAATAATTAGCCATTATTTAAAACCATAAAATAATTTCATTTTCAAATCAACAGTTAACCCTAACCCAACTATATTCCAAAAAAGCATAAATATGGCCCATTATTATTACAATGGGCCATATTAATAATTATATTACATGTGTGTACATTTCATGGTGTGTGCATATGTATACATATCTATACACACACACACACACACACATATATATATATTTTATATATAACATCATTATTATGTATATTATAATAAAATATTATTTAGTTAAGTTATTATTAGTTTTAGTAATATACATATTGTATTGTGTTCCAAAAGACATAAATAAAAATGGCAAAAAAACAGCATAAAACTATTTATATTTGGGAAAAAAACTTGCATAAATGTGGCAATAATAATAAAAATAAAAATATTAAATAATTTAAGTTATTATTAGTAGTACTAATATACAAAATGCACCATAAACAATAACACATTAAACAATACAAAAAAAAGTGGCAATAATTTATTTTTTTTTTTTCAATAATTTTTCAATAATATTGTTATTATAATTATCCAAATGTATTTCCCCCCCCAAAATGCATAAATAAAACTATACAAAAATGCATAAAACTATTTATGTTTGGTAAAAAAAAATCCTGCAAAAATTTGGCAATAATAATAATTAAAAAAAAATAGTATTATTATCCAAATGTATTAATTTGAATGAAATTATACATTTAAAACAGTTCTTAGTAATTTGACTTGAAATAATCTGCTGTAAAATAAAATACCTAACGTATTTTTTCGCGAACCAATTTTAATGATCAGTGTGTTAACATGTATGTATGAGACTAGTCTTGATCACACTAACTAGTCTAAACTTCACCAGGAACGACTTTCTCTCTAGTCCTCCATCAGTTTTCACTTTCTTTCTCTCTATTTCTCTCTTCCCAGCTTCTTCCTCTTTTCTCTCCATCGCCTAAAAATATCCAGCCCCAGACAGCGCTCAGTACGTCGCAATTTTTTCCTCCTGCGGTTTCCATGGCGACGCCGCAGCACCCGTGTGTGTGTGTGTGTGTGTGTGGATTAAGCCCTTATCCTCTGCACTAAGCATTCTTGAACACACTCCACACACACACTCGTATCGTAGCTTTACAAGGTTAACCGTTCGCTGCTACACACATAATTACATGCCGAAATGCACTTTCAAAGTAAATTGTCACTCGCTGTGAAATATATATATATATATATAATTTTATTTTTTTGCAGGAGTGATGCAAATTCATAAATATGTATCTGTCAGCGACAGTCTCCTCCCTGACCGCGGGAGCAAAGCCAAGTGAAAAACATATATTCATTTCCATTTGTGGATTAGCTACACCTGGGGCAGCCGCCGTCGCGGTTTGAGATCTCATCGACAACAAAGTCTGATGACTTTCTCACGCAGCCACAAAGTACGAGGGGAAACAGCTGTCACATATGATCAAAAAGCCACGCCGCGGCTGACAGGGCCCGTGCGCGAGTGTGTTGATGACTTCATCCGCCACTGCCGCGTTATTCTCTCGTTTCTCGCGGTCGAGACCTCACCGAGATCACAAGTGTGGCCACTTTACCAAAACCCGAGCTGGTGTTTAAATACTCGCTAGTTGTTAAGTGGGTGTTGCTATGTGGTTGCCAGGGTGTTATGAGTGGTTGCTAGGGTGTTGAGTGGTTGCTAGGGTGTTATGAGTGCTTTTACTGCATTGCTGTGCAATTGTTGTGACACTTGACTGTCGTCCTGATGGTCAACTTCTGAAGGATTTAACATTTGAAATGCTCTATATTTGATAACCAGGTAATGCTATGTGGTTGCTAGGGTGTTATGAGTGTTTTGCTGCATTGCTATGCGGTTGCTATGATGTTTTTTATAGTTGTTCTTGATTATCATCTGCAGGATTTAACATTTGAAATAAAAGTTAATAAACGGGTGCTGCTGAGTGGTTGCTAGGGTCTTAGAAGTGTATTTACTGTGTTGCTATGCAGTTACTATGATGTTCTTGATGATCATCTGAAGGATTTAACATTTGAAATACTAGTTGATAACCAGATGATGCTATGTGGTTGCTAGGGTTTTATGAATGTTTTACATGGTTTTATGGGAGTTTCTATGCGGTTGCTATGATGTTTTTAATGGTTGTTCTTGATGGTCATCTTCTGAAGAATTTAACGTCTGAAATACCCACTAGTTGATAGCCAGGTAATGCTGTGTGGTTGCTAGGGTATTATGAGTGTTTCACTGTGTTGCTATGCAGTTGCTATGATGTTTTTAATGGTTGTTCTTGATAGTCGTCTTCGGAAGGATTTAACATTTGAAATACAAGTTGATAAACGGGTGATGCTGAGTGGTTGCTAGGGTGTTATGAGTGTTTCACTGTGTTGCTATGCAGTTGATATGTTTTTTGATTGTTTTTCTTGATGGTTGTCTTCTAAAATGATTTAACATTTGAAATACTCATTAGTTGATAACCAGGTGATGGTAAGTGGTTGTTAGGGTGTTATGAGTGGTTGCTAGGGTATTATGAGGGATTCAATGTGTTGCTATGCAGTTGCTATGATGTTTTTAATGGTTGTTCTTGATAGTCGTCTTTGGAAGGATTTAACATTTGAAATACAAGTCGATAAACGGGTGATGCTGAGTGGTTGCTAGGGTATTATGGGTGTTTCAGTGTGTTGCTATGCAATTGCTATGATGTTTTTAATGGTTGTTCTTGATGGTTGTCTTCGGAAGGATTTAACATTTGAAACACAAGTTGACAAACGGGTGATGCTGAGTGGTTGCTAGGGTGTATTGACTGTTTTTACTGGATTTCGATGCAGATGCTATGATATTCTTGATTGTTGTTGCTGGTCATCTTCTGAAGGATTTAACATTAGAAATTCTAGTTAAACAGCGGTTGTTGCTATGTGGTTGCTAGGGTGTTATGAGTGCTTCAATGTGATGTTACACAGTTGATATGATGTTTTTGATGGTTCTTGGTTGTCTTCGGAAGGATTTCATGGCTTAAATAGTAGTAGCTGGGTAAAGTGGGTGTTGCCGTGTGGTTGCTATGGTGTGAGGATTCGTTTTTTTCAATGCAGTTGCAAAGATGCACTTCCTGGTGGAGGTAGTCTAATTAACAAGTTTCAATAAGCAATAAAGTAAAGCAAATAAAAAAAATAATAAATAAACAATTCTTAATTAGTCACTTTCAATTGTTTAAAATAAGCAAGTGTTATGCAAATTGATTAGTTTCAGAAAGCAAAAAAACAAGCTGTCTTTTGCCAGTATTTTATTATTGTTGTGCCTTATCTCGATTTTTTCAATATGACAAAAATTAATATAATTAATAACTCAATTTGTATAACAATAACTTTAATAACAGTGATAATTATGAAGTGATATAGTTGGCCAGACCTGCTGCTGGGGTCAGTAGGTTTGGACAAAGACAGTCTTTTCGGACTGATGTTGTCCTTGTTGATGATGCGGAGAGCTCCGCCCTCTTTCTGTGCCACAGCGATGGAGGTCTGTGCTACATCTTGTCTGGAGAGATACCTGACAGAGACAGAGAGAGAGAGACACTGTGAGGAACACTGAGTGCCAGAAAGGGAACATCGTGGTGGCATGAAGAGGGCAGTACAGTATCTGCTACCAGAAAACACACACAGAGCCGGTGTTTGTGTAACAGAACAGCAAACTGACGTAATGCGTCTGAAAAATCCTCAAATAAAACAGATTCAATTAAAAACTAACACACCCACCAATCATCTCAATTTATTCAGTCTAAGGTGAAACTTTTGCAGAAATAAACAAAAAGATATTTCAGAATTAGACAAATTATTATACATTTTTTAAAATAAATAAAACCCACAGACTGAAGAATTGGGTGAAAAATAAATACTTTTTTGTAAATTACCAAATATAAGTATATATATATATATATATATATATATACATACATACGTGTGTGTATATATTTATCAGGGGTGTCAATTGCATCCAAAATAAATGTTTTTGTTTACATAATATATATGTGTATACTGAGTATATTTATTATGCACATATAAATACACACACCTACAGTATATATTTTTAGAGAATATTTACGTTTATACATTTATATTTAAACATAACATTTTTCTCTTAAATATATACATGCATGTCTGTGTGTTTATAAAAATAATAAACATACACAGTACACACACACACACACACACACACATATATATAATGTAAATATATATATACACACACACACACAAAATATCAAATAATAAAAATACATAAATATAAGTTTTTATTTTAAATATAACATAAAAAAGACAAAAATAAAAATTAATATATAAATAAATGCAGTTCTTTTGAATTAATTCCAATTAGAATTTATTAGAGTCTAGTTATTCTAATTCTAACTTCTAATGATCCAAGAACTATATTATAATTAATAAATAATAAATAATTTTAATTGTAATTGTGATTTATTTTAAATTGCATTAATATTTCACAATTGTACAGTCTTTTTGAACAAAAACATGCAATCATGGGAAACATAAGTTTAGAATATTTTAAATAAAATGTATAACAAGTTAAATATTAAATTATAATAAACTTTACAATTAAGCTAAAATAACGGTCCAATGACTTGTGTTCAACATTTTGAGTCTGTGGGGGGAAACAAACAAACAAAACCACACTTAATTTGATTGACACCCACATCTGAGCCAATGAGATTCAGATCCGCCCACACGTCCCACAGCTCTCCAGTGTGTGTGTGTGTGTGTGTGTGTGTTTCTTGCCTGGAGGTGCTGCTGTGCCGGCGCTGGGATTGAGTGAGCTCCTCGAGCAGCAGGATAGGGCTGTGAAACACTCTTCCACTCTTCCTCACCATCCTCTGCCTCATCGCAGTCAGAGAGCTCCACTCCCGCACGAACCGCACAACCTGACACACACACACACACACACAAACACAGATGTGTTTCAAGAAATCTGATGAAACAGTACTTGAAGATCCCATCACACACACACACAGACACACACACACACACACCTGTCTCCTGTTCTGGCTGTGATTGAATTCTGGTGGCAGTTCCTCCCAGTTCTGCAGTCTGATATCCAAGGGAATGAAGTTACAGTGGAGCGGGAGACCGTCCTGTAGAAAGAAACACACACACACCATACTCAGTTCTGAACGACCAGATATACTGAATATTTACTAGATATTTAATATTTTATTGACGATATAAAATTAACCAGCATTTTATTTGACGGTTTCCTCTAGACTCTGCGGGTGGACTAGTTTCTGGCTCAGCACCGGTGCAGATATTGTTTTGAAATTTGATTCATTTCAGTGAATCCATTCTTTTAAGCTGCCAGTTTGGGTGAATTTGTTCAAAGTGATTCAATGAAGCATTTCTGTCATCACTCAAAAGTGTTCATAGAAGTACCTGCGGGGCATCTGACCAGTTTTAGTCAAATGTAAGCGCAGAAGTATGTTGGTGCGGATGAATAAAAACCATTTGATAGCTATATTTAGCAAATTAAGAAAATATGGACAAGAATGGCTATTAAACAGTTTGATGCAAACATTTAATCTGAAAAAAAGGTGTATAAATTATGAATGTATAAATGTAAATGTACAATTTGCAAATACAACAAAAGTGATCTGATGAAAATGATAGAAAATATTTTTTTTAAATTAATTTTTAAGTGTTTTTTTATTATAATTGCTCAGTAGACAGACAATATATATATATGTATGTGTATGTATTTGTGTGTGTGTAAAATTAAATTAAATTAAGAACCATATAATATAATAATATATATACTATAATATTAATACCTAGTCAATGTCATGATTCACATTCATAGTTAATGAACATCCCTAAAGTATATTTATGAAATACAAATAGTATAATTCTTATTAAAATGATTAAAAAAAATATTAAATACAATTAAAATAAATGTAAATAAATGTCATACAAATTAATATAAAATAAACAAAATATATACAATTATTATAAGCATATTAAAATATTATATTGTGTGCGTGTTTATATATATTTAAACATATATACATATATATAAACACACATTTATGTATAAATATGTACAGATATATAATAAATATTGCCTGAAAAGTATTTAACAAAAGTCTAATGCCTTTGCCAAATAAAATATTTACATAAAAATAGAATTAGTAATAATACAAACTCTACTGCAACACTACTGCTGTTACTTTAAGTGCGAAATCTGAATATGAAGAGAGAGCCAAAGGTCGTCCCTCAAGGTCACGATGACAGCGAGCCGTGTTCACGTGAGCGGAGAGACGTTGGTTAAAGAGCTGCCAATCACAGGCAGCGGTCCAGTTCTCCTGCACCAGCTGGACCGCCGTCCCACAACGTCTGTCCACAGGGAGACAAAAGATTATATTTCCAGCCCACGGCAGGCATCTCTCCCAGCTCTTCCTCTGTCTTCCTGCTCAACTCCAGCATTCATCACCGCTCGGCTGAGATGGCCTCAGGAAAAGCTCTTATTAAAAACCAACCCGGATAATATTTCTCAATCAAAGTCAATTAGAGGCCCCCTGCTTATATCTGCTTCCATTTAATACAGTTGCAGAGAGTTGTAAGAACCCCGGCGTGTCGCTGTACAAACGAGGACGGGGAGATTTCAACACTTTATTTGCCCTCAGATTAACACTCCAAGTTCTGCCCGTCGTGTTCAAGACTCGATTCAGACAATATTTAGGGCCATTAGAGCCACTGATGCAGATCCAGGCTGGTTTGGTATGAACTAAACCCTGACGAACTGAACTGGCCCCAACTAAGCCTGTTTTTCCCCCATTTTCTCATGGATGGGGTTTTGGTTCCTTGCCACTGTCGCCTCTGGCTTGCTTAGTTGGGGAAACCTGATTTCCAGTGATTATCGTCGTTTTGACTACAGAGACCGTTGATGAATAAATAGTTAGTAATTCTTGTCATTATACATTACCATAACTCTGTTCATCTATTTGATGTTCAGTACTTTGCTACAATCTGTATTGTTAAAAGCGCTATATAAATAAAAGTGACTTGACGAATTTGAAGTATAATAGTGCTTCTGACCATAGGTTATACAAGAAAGTCTCATATACTTATACACTTATAATGCTTGTAAAGGTTTCATTTTATTTACTGGTTACATTATTTTTTTATTTACAGCAATGCCTTTTCTCAACAATGCAATTTCAACTGGCGAGACTGATTTTCCAGAAATACCGTATGCTATCATGATCCAGCAAAACTGTTATGAATTTATCAGTATCTGTAAAATTATAATATTATAAAATATAATAATAATAATATATTATTTTTGCTAGCTATTATTGCTATATTTAACATTTATTTTTTAATTAAAGTAATATACATATTTTAATTATATAAAATATTTGGACCTGCTAAAATATTATTTACAAATAATAAATTTATTTTTATGTATTTAATATTTTTTTTTAAATATAAGGTATTTATAAAATTACATTTATATTTTATTTCAGGTAATTAATATATAATTCTATATACTTGCGTATTACTTAATTCTACATATAAAATTATAAATTAAATTCTTTGTAAAAAGGGATTTAAATGTAAAATTGTACATTATGAGCAAAAAATGTTTTGCTTAAAAATATATGTATATGTATATATATACACAGTATGTGTATGTAATTCAGGGGTAGTGAACTCATTGGATGGCCAGGTGTAAATCTCTCAGCTCAACTATTAACTAAAAAAAAGCTTTACTATTCTAATTTTAATGAGGGCAACTAGTTATTCTACTTTTTCTCAGCAGTGCTTTAAAGGGTATCATTTTAGATCAACTGTTGGTTCAAACTATAAATTCAACCCCAAGCACAGTCATTTTTTTTCAGTAAAATAACCAAATAAAACACTTGATTCGATTCACTCAAAAACATGATTCATTTGAACTGATTCACAGAAATAAGCCACCATTCTGATGGCAAGATACGCTGATACAACTCACAATGCTCAGGAAATGTCAAACAAAAATGCTTCATCGCAACGTTCGTGATGTTTAGCGACAAAATCACCGTAAAAACAATGTGAATATTGACTATACTGTATAGTCTGCTCCAAGAACGATAACTATAAAGATAATGATAAAGATATAGTAAATTAAATAGTTCGCAATATTAACGAATAGGAAAATTCACACCGCAGCTGTAACGATAAACGCACAAAGAAACAATATCGTTGAAATCACGTAATTTTTTTCCAGCGGACGTGCGATAAAAACACTGACAAGCCAATCAGCATAGTTCCTAACGAACTTGAGAATTTAAAGCGACAGACGCGCTTAGAAAAAACAGACGATCTCGTTAGCTAGCATGGATGCGAATATCATTATCTTTAGTTATCGTTTGTGATGTGAACATGGCTTAACACTGTATACCTTGTTGTAGATGAAGATCCTGTCTGTGTTTTTGCTGGCGCAGAACTTCAGAGAGTCGTACACGGGAACAGAGTCGTCCGACTCCCTCTGAATGTGAATGTCATTAGCTATCAGAGAGAGAGAGAGAGAGAGACTTGATGGGAAAGTCGGAGTGACTAATATGAGGAGAAAAAAGAGAGCAGGGCAATGAGAGGACGAGCGGAGTGGATGATCGTTATGCTCCTGATAAAGGTCAGGTGACGCGAGCACTAACGAACGCTGGAATGCAGCCGTTACGCCGTGACCTCAAACGATCCCGGAGAAATCGGATTCGTCCGGATTTGGTCCCAAAGAGCTGTTCTACATTCATTTGGGTCAGGCTCACTGCGAAGACGCCCCATGAGGCTTAGTTACCAGAACCCTACCGCTGTCTAAAATAGCTGAGCCGTCGCCGGCTGGCCAATCACAACGTGTTATTAAAGAGCCATTATGCTTACTGTATGCTGCTGAGAAGCTGGGGCTCTGTGCGAGTGTGTGTCGTATAGGTGGGCATTAAGACAAACCCCGCAGTGTCTGGAAATTGCACTCTTTATAAGAAAGGTGAACGCTCGTCGATTGTCTGCCTTCGAAATGGCCTGTTATTATCCATATTTCACGCAGACGTGCTCTTAGCTGCGGTGACGCAACTGGGAAATTGTTCTTAGAAGGTAATTTTGATCTTCGAGGGCTGATGCTTTCTCTTCAAGAACGCAACGGGAGATATTTAGCCAAAGGTGCAAGCTGCTCTTTGATGCTTTTTCGGGATTCGACAACGCCCAGATTGCACGTCTTGTAACTCGTAACTTTGTGGAAAAAAAAATAAAAAATTAGCAAAAAGAAAGTCGACTGCCTTATCATTATGTTACTTGTATAATTTACAGTTTTTAATGCAATTTTTATTGATTGAGTGATTGAATTTTTTTTATAATTTTTTTTTAAATATATAATAATAACTAATACTAATAATCTTTTTTAAATATTTTTAAAATAATATAAAAGACTGATATAATAACTGTCAAATTACTATTATTATTGTATAAAAGATTTAACATATTTTTAGAAAATATAAAAGATTGATAAATATACCAATAAAATTATAAAATAATATAACACCTTAAATTATAACTGATAAATTACACATACATTACATATAAATATATATATGATTGTATGTTTCATTTAAAAAAGCTATAATTTTTAAGTAATATAAAAGATTAATGAATATAAAAATAAAATGACAGCTATATTTAAATACATATTAAAATATATTAAATATAAAATCATTTTAAAAATAATATAAAAGATTAATAAATACAAAAAAGTATGAATATAACAAATACAACTTTTAAGGTGAAAATTACTGCCAATATTGGTAAAAAAAAAAAAGCAGACAGTTATCAGCTGCTACGGTACAAAAAAAGTACTGTGTTTAGTGGTGGTTTTTCAATCAGTTATTTGACACTTAAAAACAATCATACAATATTTGTTTATGTAAGGTGTTTTAAAATGTTCATTTGATATATATATATATATATATATATATATATATATATATATATATATATATATATATATGTATATATAT
>JAUCMT010000053.1:4026547-4041379 GCA_032357475.1 Enteromius thamalakanensis
TTTAAAATTTTCATTAGATATATATATATATATATATATATATATATATATATATATATATATATAGATATAGATATAGATATAGATATGTACATGGCAGCATTGTGTTTGGAACAGACCTGGGTCACAGCTGGAGACAGTTTGTAAGCTGAACTCATTCTTTTGTTGTGTTTCTTGAGATGGATCCATGTGTGTTTCTGCCACATCCGGACTGGCCTGTAGGCTTGGAGGTGTGTGTGGAGTTTGTGGGCTGCTGGGGCCGGCTGGGTCGTCTTCTTGATCTGAATCAGAGATGCAGATGGTAGTGAGCGAAGAGGAGGATGAGGGGTGATCCGGTAAAGATGAAAATGAAGATGTGCTGGGAGCTATCACAGAGAAAGAGAAAGAGAGAGAGAGAGAATGAGTTAAATTTATGGGATCAACATCAGTCCGCTGTTGTAAATAATACATCAGCTTTTTTTCACCTTGATCATCACATTTTAATGCACAAAACAAGCCTGATTTAAACTAATACTGGCTTAATGAATGTATGACTTGATTTATTCAATGGAACAGGTGCAAATTTTAGAATATTAAATTAAAATATACAATTAAATATAAATATAATTAAAAAATAAATGAAAAAAAAAGAAAAAAAATACACTACCATTCAAAAGTTTTAGAACAGTAAGATGTTTAATGGCTTTTAAAGACGTTTCTTCTGTTCATCAAGACTGCATTTATTAGATTAAAAATCCAGAAAAAATACAAATATTATTTCAATGAAAAATAAATCTTTTCTGTGTGAACATATTTTAAAATGTAATTTATTCCTGTGATTTAAAGCATCATTACTCTAGTCATCAGTGTCACATGATCCCTTCAGAAATCATTCTAATCTGCTGATTTATTACTAGAATTGTCAATATTGGAAACAGTTGTGCAGACAAATATATTATTTATTTATTTATTTATTTCTCAGGATTCTTTGATTAATAACAATTAGAAAACAACATCATTTTTACCAAATATAAAAAATTTCTAAAATGAAAATCTATGCTGTGACTTTTTTGTTCATTTAATAGATCCTTTGTTAATAAAAGTATTCATTTCTTTCAAAGAAGAAAGAATAAAAATGTACTGATCGCAAACTTTTGAACAGTAGTGAAACAGTAAACTACTGTAACAGTAGCTCTGAACATTATTATCCATTTTAAATAAATGCTTCTCTTTTTAATATTTGAATGATCAAAGAATCCTAAAAAAAAAAAATATTAAGCAGCTCAACTATTTCCAACACTGATCATTAAAAATCAGCATATTAGAATGATTTCTGAAAGGATCATGTGACACTGAAGAATGGAGAATGATGCTTTGTATCACAGGAATATATATATATTCAACTACTTCAAATGCTTTCTTTGAATTAACACAATGTGAAAAAAGCTCATTTTAAATGCATGGAAAAGAGCGACCAGATCATTATTCACAATTTCTCTTTTCTGCAAGCATCCAAAACAGCAGCGGAATGAGCAAATGATATAATGTTCCTTTTATTTTCTCGATCTAGTCTGTAACATGGGCCTCTGGCCGAGCGCTCAGAGAGGGCCGTCACAGTCGTCTGACGGGAAGAGCGCGAACACGCGCCGCCGTTAACGTGGAGCTCGCCGAGCGAGGAACAGATGCTGTCTGTTTTGCGTTTGACTGATTTCCTTCCCTCAGACCAGCAGTTTCACATCTCTCTGCCATATGGCGCCACGGGACACGGCGGGGGGAGAAAAAAAAACACGGTCTGCATTTAAAGCCTCCCTAGTGCCCTTCCGTCTCAGAAAAGCATCTTTACGATGTGGAGGCGCTGAAATGCATTATCTGTCTCGTAGCTGTTGTCTCACCGTCTCCCCGAGGGAGCCGATCGTCAAAAACGTGACAGGACGCTCGGGCCGTAATGACGAAGTTTTGATGTCGGCGGTTTATTTGGATCCGCGAGGCTGCGGAGGAGTTTGATAATTGCGATTGTCTTCCTTCGAGGGCCGCTAATGAATTTCCACACCTCTGATTCGCTTGCTCGCTTTCCCTTTTCGGATTCTAGCACTCTTCTTTTTCACACCATCCCCTCCGAGCTTTGCATTACCCTTTCTTTCTTTCTTTTTCTTTCTTTCGTTCTCGCCCTCTCCTTCTCACTCTCGCTCTCGCTGAAAGGTCTCGTATGGATCTTCTGAAATGTCAGCTGAATTTGTGAGAAGCCGAATAAAAGCTCCACTGCTGTGCTGTCTCTTAACGAGCCAGCTCGCCGAAAGAAAGCCACACACTAGCAGAAAACAACTCCCGCTGCGTATCTGAACCCTTATCACTGTCTGGAGTGGCTCTGCGGTGCCACCTTTGTGGCCGATGATCTGTAACGGTCCAGGACGGACAGCTAAAAAAAAAACTCGGGTGAGCCGAATACTGAAAGGTTCAAACCGGGAATAATATGTAGATCACGCACCGCTTTCAAAACATGAAATTGGATGATATAAGTCGTGTTAACGGACACCTTTGTGACCACAGATCTGCTGAAAGCAAGGGCGCATGGGTAAAAAATGGCATGTTCGGAAACGATTAAATTTTTTCAGTTTCAAAAGAACGAAAGAAAGGGTTACAGAACGTTGAAATGAATAAAGTGATGCATGATGGTTTTTTTTTTTAAAGGACAGCTGTAAATTATTATTTTATTTTCTGCAAATTTACAACACTCGTGATAAACAGGCCTATGTAACTGTAAATAATAATAATAATAATAATAAAAATGTTTTACTAAACTAAAAAATTTAATCTTTAAATTATTAAATATTTTATAAGGTAATAATAATGAATTATATATGTATATATAATTATATATAATTAATAAAATTTATATATATATATATATATATATATATATATATATATATAAAAGATCTTTAAAAGTACATGAAAAATGGCTTAATACCATTCCAATATAGTCTAAAAAAATCATACAATAATAATAATAATAATAATAAACATCTATTTTTATTTTGTTTTCTGAACATTTATAAGGGCCAGAAAAAAAATAAACATTGTTTTTTAAATAAAACAATTCAAAGTATATATATATATATATATATATATATATATATACACACAGACAGACAGATATATAGAAATACAAATCATTTAAAAAAAAATAAAAAACCAACCAAAAAATGAGTCATTATTCAAGTCGCCACATTTATGACCATGTATATATATATTTGTTTTATAATATAAAATAAAGAAAGGTTGTTGAAGGAAATATTAGTAGGTTATTAAGTGACAAGCCTTGTTCAATAAAGCTGAAATAAAAAATAAAAGTCAAATCTAATGCATGATGGGAGTTTCTGGAGGACTACAGTGAAGTTTTGAAATCATGAACACCTTGAGTTGTGTAAATATGCTCTATTTGCTGGTGACAGGCTTTGGATCAGAATTATTGGCGTCTAATTCTGGAAGCTGGCTGTTTCTCTTAGAACTGAAGTCTTGACACACAGGCGCTGTGGTTTTCACTCATGCTTTGACGGGTGAGTGTTGAGTTGATGGAGACGCAGCGCCGCATGTTTGTTTTACGCTTCAAATTAATCAGATATGTTCTGCAAGTGTCTGATCTACAGTCATGTGATCGCTTTCTGTGTCTGCAAGGAACTGCTGTGATTTACTGTGAGGCACATCTCCATTTCTAGGCATTTAAGTCACTCATGACCCAGGCGTTCTATGCTTTATTATATTTCAGTTTACATAATTTCCTTTAATATAGTTTTTCAGTTATTTACAGCAATATGTGAAAGTGACCTACCATGAAGAATTTTCTACCATAGAAACGACACGGAAACATGATAAAGCTATTCAAAACACCTTAGCAACTGCTTAGCAACACCTTAACGGTGAAAAATCATATTATTGACAAAAATAATGTTTCACATATATATATATATATATACACATTTGCATATTATATAATATTACTTTATTGTTAAAAATACCTATTTAGAGGAATATATAAAAGATAAAAAAATACATTTTAATACAATATAAAGGTAAATAATAATAAACCATATACAGTAAATTGTTTTGCATGTGTAATTAATACTTTAAAAATACAATATTATTTATATTAATAAATAATATATTAATATTATTTAATAAAAAAAACTATAATAGATTTTTTGGTTATGTTTTAAATAATATATTTTTTTATGTTGATCTAATTATTAAATTAATAAATATATAATTATAGTCTAATTTAAAAAAAGAAATATTAATGGAAAAAGATAATCATTTTCAATATTACAATAGAGGTATAATAAATCACATTTAATATTGTTTTGTATATAAATTCATATATTTACATTTTTACATTTTATGTATATATATATTTAAGATTTAAATAAATACAGAGTTTATTGTTATTGAGTATATTGTTTTGTGCATATACAAATATTAAAAAAAATATATAGGTATTAAATTCATATTACAAATGCGTATATATAATAAATAAATACCCACACGTCATGAAATAAGAGAAAGATTACGCTGTGTATTTTATATATATATCTTATATATATATTTTTTCCCAAACATAAATTAGTTTTATATAGTGTTAACATATATTTGTAAATATTAAATTTCATCATCATCATTATTAACAGTTCTCAAGTTTATTATATGATAAAAGAGCAGCAAGATCATTTTGCGAAGCAAATTTTTGTGTGCCAGGGACTTTGAAGTGAATACAAGGATGAATAAATGATCTCGCTTAGGTGAAGTGCTCCTTTAAAGAAGAAAGAAAACATATAGGTTGTGTGTTTGAGTGCGTGTGTGTACAGATTGTGGCTTTCAAGCGCGTCAGAGCGAACACACAAACACACACACAGATGTACGTGTGTAATAAGACAGCAGCAGCTGGCCTGCTATGTGCTTATATCTGTGTGTTTGATTTCGCATCAGCGGGCTGTTGTCAGAAGACAGGCTGACGATCTGATCGATGGCATTGGACTTGATGGCGAAAACAAAGCTTACGAAGATTTCACAAAGTTTTCTAGCGGTGACGCTGAATGAAAGCGGCATTCTTGATTTGACAGGTGCCAAAATCCATTCCGCCTCACCGTGGCCGTGATAATGAGTCATTTTCAATCTGATCTATTTCTGTCGTTCAGCGCTCACACCTCCTTTTTTTGTCTTCAGAACGTTTCTGCCTGTTGTTCTTTCGCATGCGAATCCTCTCGTGAGTTCGGCAGCTGAGGGGAGGAAGGTTTCGACATCGCTTTACTGAGGATCAGTCCCCGGATCAGCTGTGCCTTTATAAAGCCCGTCAAATACAGAGGGGTCCAGAAGTCCCAGACCAAACTGAAAATCTGGGGTTCAGAATCTAATTTAGACCTGGAAATACACCGCGTTTTAGGATTTAAGTGCAACTGCCACTAACACAAAAGACAAACCAAACGCCAACAAAACTCTTAAAATAGTTGAACTTCTAATGAAAAAGTAATATTGTATAAAATAACACATCCTAGATCTGAATTCATTAAATATTATTACTCAATACTTTGTTCTTTACATAGTTGAATGTGCTGACAACCAAATCACACAAAAAATATCAATGGAAATCTAATTTATTAACCCATGAAGGTCTGGATTTGGAGTCACACTTATAATTGAAGTGGAAAAACACACTACAGCCTGATCCAACCTTGTCCTTAAAACAAGTCAAAATGAGGCTCAGTAGTGTGTGTGGCCTCCACGTGTCTGTATGACCTCTCTACAACACCTGGGCATGCTTCTGATGAGGTGGAGGATAGTCTCCTGAGGGATCTCCTCCCAGATCTGGACTAATGCATCCACCAACTCCTGGACTGTCTGTGGTGCAACGTGGTGTTGGTGGACGGAGCGAGACATGATGTCCCAGATGTGCTCAATAGCATTCAGGTCTGGGGAAGGGGCGGGCGAGTCCATAGCATCGAAGGCTTCATCTTGCAGGAACTACTGACACACTCCAGCCACATGAGGTGTTGGATTTGGAGAAACCCAAGGCCAACTGCTCCGACATATGGTCTCACAAGAGGTCTAAGGATCTCATCCCAGGTCTTAATGGCAGTCAGGCTACCTCTGGCAAGCACAAGGAGGAGAAAATGCCACCAAAGAAATTAACCTGCTTTCATCTGTGAAGAGCACAGGGCGCCAGTGGCCAATTTGCCAATCTTGGTGTTCTCTGGCAAACGCCAAATGTCCTGCGTGGTGTTGGACTGTAAGCACAACCCCCCACCTGTGGACGTCGGGCGCTTATACCACCCTCATGGAGTCGGTTTGAGCAGAAACATGCACATTTGTGGCCTGCTGGAGGTCATTTTGCAGGGCTCTGGCAGTGCTCCTCCTGGAGGTAGCGGCCCTGCTGCTGGGTTTTTGCCCTCCTACGGCCTCCTCCACGTCTCCTGATGTACTGGCCTGTCTCCTCATACCACCTCCATGCTCTGGAGACTACGCTGACAGAAACAGGAAACCTTTTTGCCACAGCTCGCATTGATGTGCCATCCTGGATGCGCTGCACTACCTGAGCCACTTGTGTGGGATGTAGACTCTCATGCTAACACTAGAGTGAAAGTACCAAAACATCAGCCAGAAAGCAAAGGAATATATATATATATATATATATATATATATATATAAATTAACGGTATCAATAAAATAAAATGTATACAAATATTAATATTTAATAAACAATATATTTTTAGGATTAACTGATAAATATTAGTTTAAAAATCTACATTTCTATCTCTGTGTATAAATTTTTAACTTCTCATAAACTATTATACTGACAAATATAAGCTTAAAAATTACATACACACACAAGTATAAAATATTTAAAATATATATAAAATATAATATCCGGAAAATGGATACATTTGTTTATTTTATTTATTTACATATTTATGATCAAGTACTGTCATTAACACAAAGAAAACTGAACTAAAGACATTCTTAAATTGGCAAAATAGTTTAACTTCATTCAAATATTTTCATTATGTTATGTAATATTATTTTTATTATTAAATTACATTTACTTCATACATAAAAAATATAATATATATCTTTATTAATACATAAATATTAAACATTTAAAAACAATTTAATTATTTAAAATTATTTTATTAAATTATTCATTCAAATATTTTCATTATGTTATGTTTTTTTTAATTAAATTACATTTACTTTATACATAAAATATATAATAATATATATTTATTAATAGATAAATACTTTGCATTTAAAAACATAATTTAATTATTTTTTTAATGATTTGAAAAATTATCTAAAAGTAACCAGTGATCTCAGACTTTTAGACTCCATTATAAATTAAGAAAATGTGCCTTAATTGCAATAATGTCAGCTCTTTTGAATAGCTTTCGCATATTGTGCTTGCCAAAGATGTTGCTAAGTGCTTGCTTAGTTTCCCCGAGCAGTTAAATAAAAGTTAAATAATGGCTCAGTCTGACTTTTAAAAGCAAATGTCCTCTACAAGCCACTTAATTTCAGTAAGTAAGTCTGACACAAGTTTGCTTAAATGCAGGATGCTAACATTAGTAAAAACTAATTTTCAGACAATCATTTGTGTAGATTTCACCTTTTTGTGCATTTCGTGGACTTTCACACATCTCGCAGCGTAGCAGGAGTCCGCTGTTGGAGAAGGTACAAGCTGAACAGTTCCACTTCTGATTGTGGCGAGGAGCCTGCAGTCCTGCCGAGAGCCTTCGGGGGGCGCACAAGGACGAAAGGGGGCTCTTCGTACCCCCAAGTCGCGACAAGGGGCTAACCTGCCTAAAACGCTTCACCTGCGGAGAAAAATCCTCCCCCTGGTCGGCCTTCAAATCAGAGCTCTGGATTTTTGGGCTCTGAACAGGCTCCGCCCCCTCTGGTAATTGGTCGAGAGGAGATCTGTCGGAGGGTGAATCCCCGGTTCGTTTCCTCTTCTTCTCTTTGTTCAACGAGGGGGAAAAGAACGATCGGATGTCATGCTGCTTGTCCCTTTCAAACTGTGGCAGATGGGAAGAAAAAGAGCACTTTTTGTTATACACAAAGTGTTTGAGGCTAAGAAACTTCATCTTGTGACAGCAAAGTGATGAAACCAAAGACACTTCAGAGAGGAAAGCACTTTTTGAGGTTCAGGTTTCCACTAGAAAGTGGGAAGCCTTGTCATGTTTAAGGATGTCAAAAATACCAGTTCTGTCACTAGCAATGATGAATCAATTAAAAAAAAGAAAAGAAATCTTATTTCTTCTTATATAACTACTTTTACTGCTGTTCAATGCTTTTTAAGTGCAATAGTCAATTTTTATATGAATATAGCATATTAGGGATGCACCAAATGTTTAGTAACCAAAATAATATTCCATAATATTAATTACAACAGCTCTATTAACGATTTTTTTGTTTGCATAATATATGTGTGCGTACGGTGTATATATGTATTATGCAAATATAAATACACACACATACAGTATATATTTTGAAAACATTTACATGTATTTATATCATTTATATTATATACAAATATTTAATATAATATATAATTTTAATATATAAACTATATTCTAATACAAAGAGTTCATGCACATGTGGTTATGTATATATCCATAATAAATATATAAAGTATATTTTTATATGTTATGTAAACAAAAACTTTTATTTTGGTTGCGATTAATCATTTAATTGTCTTTTTTCTATCAAGACAAAACAGTAAAAAGCACATTTTGGCTATTTGAGTTAAGCAATGGTGAAAAACAAACAACAACAAAAAAAAACCCAACATGTTCGGTATTCGGCCTTCAGAGCAGTGTTTAATTTTTTTTTTTATTATTAGCTTCGGGCAAAAATGTTAATTTTGGTGCATCCCTATATATATTTTTTTAATTGTTACAACTGTACACACATTTATATTTAATTTCTAAAAATACTGTAACGTTTACGTACGTGAGAAAAGAAAATTCCGTCCTTGTCGTCCTCAGAGTCACCCTTCATGGTGTCGCTTGGAGTCCACACCTTAGCAAAGTTCAGAAAGTCCCATTTCTCTTCGTCTCCCACCTCAGCTTTCAAATACTCTTTCTTTCCATTCAGAGCGCTGCCTGTAACGGTTTCCTGTTCGATATCATTTGTGAGAATCTCAGCAAACGAAGGCACATTTTCCAAACAAGTCTCTCCAAGGTTTAAAGCAGATATTGTGTTGCCATTTAATTTAGTCCCAAGACATTATATATTGATTATTTTAGAAGTACTTTGGCAAGCCGGCAAAAGAAGTTCGCACCAATTCAAACCTGTACATTTAAAGTAATCTATAAAAATGCTCATAAAATGACACTGTAAGTTTTTGAGTGCATCTATTAATACTGAAGGTGATATTTGTTCCTTATCTGAAGGTTGAGCTACCTTTCTGTTTAACATGGTCCACATGACAGTGTCAAAGGTTCCTTTGGCGATGAGGTAGTGGATGTGTACAGTCGTGGTCTGCCCTATGCGATGTGCTCTGTCCTCTGCTTGTTTGATTTGTCCTGGGTTCCAGTAGAGTTCGGCAAAGACCACGTGAGACGCAGCCGTAAATGTCAGACCCTGAGCACAAAGAGATTCATCTGTTACATACACTAGGACAGCACTATTTTCATGCGAAGTTACTGAGGTAGACACGCTTGAGAGTGTTACGAGGTTGCGAAAAATAAAGTGAGATGTTATGAGATTGAAGTAACGGATGGTGTCATTATTAAACGTACACTGTTACGTCTGAACCACATGCCATATGCTTATATTTGAGGTTTTACATGTTTGCGTGAAATGTTACAAACAACAGGTGTTACAGAGAAGAACAGTGCAATGTAAATAAATAAAGCTAAATGTTACAAGACTGTGTGATGTATACATTTATCAGAGGTTAAGGTTTACAAACAAAAATATGTTTAAATTAGGAACGCACAATAATATCGAAATGTTATCGAAATGTTATCGGAAACATGTAAGCATCGCCAATGGTTGATTAAACGCACCTTGTGATGTTTAAACTACATGCCATATGTTTTTTACATTTGTGTGAAATGTTACAAACAACGTGTTACAAACAAGAACGAGAGTCTGTTTTGATTCAGAAGCTTAAATGAATAAAAACATTGTTAAATTAAATAACTTGATATATGCAGATTTATTTAGTAATAAGTATATATGTGATGTAATATTTTTCCAAATGGATCATGAAAACTTAAATACAAGAGGTTGCAAAAATTATTTTGAATAAAGAAGTTTATTAATATTTATTCAAAATTTATAACCAAACTAATTAAAAAAAAATATATATTTTTTAAAATAATTTCCACACAGGAAACATTTTCTATTATGTCAAAAACTAAGCAAAATATATCGGTATCAACATTGACTTTCAGGCAAAATTATTTGAAAAATATTGACTTATCGGTTATCGGCAAAAATCTAATATGATACATCCCTAGTTTAAATAATTAACAAATAATAGTGGTACAAATAATAGTATGGTTTCACAACGTTGAGACAAACTACTACACAGAAGCACGGTATACATTGTAGTATGACACTACTATTTAATTTAAGATTGAGGTGTTACGAGGTTGTTGATGATGATTAAGTGTTTAAGATACATTTACACGGTTTTGTGAAATGTTACGAACAACAAATGTTTGTGACGTTAAGATGTTAGAGGTTTGTTTTAAGTGTAAAGAAGAACAGTTTAGAACAGTATGATGTATTCAATGTTTGAGAGCATTGAAATTTCACTGTTACAAGTTTGTAACGTACTACATAGAGGAATGTTACAATGTTAGCGAGCTTGAGATTTCACAAGGTTATGTGTAAGAAAGTAACTTGCAATGAGTTTAAACCTTTTGTGAGGTTAGGTGTGTTATAAGGAATGAATCGCGGTAACATTTTTATAGTATTCTGTGTTACAAGGTTGTGAGACTGTATGTATGTTACAATGATTATAAGGTTACATGATTACAATGTTTTTGAAGTGAAGATGTTACAAGGTTGTTTGAAGGATTTTCAAGTTCAGCTAGAGTATTACGATGTTGTGAGACATACTGTATAGAAGAATGTTTGGTAACAATTTAGAATAGGTAACACTTGTTAACTATTACCGCAATAAATTCTTAATTTGTTGCTTATTAATAGTAAGGTGGTTGTTAAGTTTAGGTATTGGGTAGGATTAGGGAAGGCAATAAAATGTGCTTAATGAGCACTAATGAAGAGCTAATATTTTAGTAATATGCATGCTAATAAGCAACTAATAGGTGTAACTGTAAAATAAAGTGTTACCGAATGTTTAAATTGGATCACAAGGTTGATTGTTACGACGTTATGTAATGTATTGGAGATGTTAAAGGTTGTTTTAAGCATTTCCAGCTTACAAGGATTACTGCACAGTGGAATGTTGCCAATTTACACAGAGGAGATGTTACAAGGCTGTATAAAACATACTTTTGAGTACAATGTTGGGGTGTTACATGCTTGCATGAAGCATGAAAAAGAACAGATTGGCTGTTACGAGAAATATGGATGTTACAAGGAACTGTTACAAAGTTGTGTGGGGATTTACAAACAGCAGTATGATGCTTGCAACGTTCAGATTGTTTACCTGTCCAGCTGCCTGTATACTTAGTATGGCCACACGCGTGTCTGGATCATTTTGAAAACGATGCACAAGTTGGATCCTCTCTGCAGAAGGAACACTGCCATCGATGCGTATATAACTAGCCTGAAAAAAAAAAGAGAGCCTAAGGTACATTTAACATTTTCAGTCTTTTATTTATATGTAAAACCTTCGCAATTAAAGCACCCTTAAATCTAAATAAAAGCATTGCGAGAAAACGAAACCATGGATTGACGCGTTTTCCAGCTCTGCGGTTGTTCAAAGAGCATTAACGCACCCAAGTTGAAACTTACTGCGAATGTGACGCATCCAGAGTTGGCAGTTGGCAACTTTTTAGTGCGCTTCAAGTACATTTTTGGCATTATCGTCTTCCTACCATCATCTGACAGTTGTAAAACACAGGTGAAGCGGTGTACAACACCTTTCTCTTTCTGCCTCGCGCAACTTCAGAAATATTCGCACCCGTGTTAATTTTAGCTTCCCGCCTAACTTTTCTTCCCATCTCTCGCTTGGGGTGCGAGGAGCGTGACAGGTGTGAGAACGTCGGAGCGCGTGTGCCACCCCGTTCTCGTTGCGATCACACCTGCTGGTGCGAGGCCCCTTCTTCCCCCATAAGATTCATAAACACCAATTAACGGCAGGACAGATAAAAAAGAAAAAGCCGAAAGAAAATCTTCACAGTGTCTGGGATCAAACGTCTGGCCAGAGAGCAGCGAAACAAGAAAGTGAGGGAGAGATGGAGGAAAAGAGAGAGGGGGGCTGGGGGCCAAAAAGAAGAGGAAATTGACGAAACAAGCTCTCATTAAAACAGTGAGACATCTGTGAAGACACCGTGTCGGCAACCAGCAGCGCTCTTTAGGGTGCAAAGTGTTTTGAGCGTGCCGCTGTGTGAACAGGCACAAGAGGAACGGATCGTGGTAAAAGATGAATCAACAGCTCTGATGAAATGTCTGTTAGACAACAAAAATGGATTTGTCAAGTGATGCTATGCAAGTTTTGGGCCCATACCATTCAGAAGTGTACTGAAGTCTGAGTCACAGCAAAGTTTAGGATGGATTTTTTAGACCTGGATCAGTCAGAGAGTTGATTTTGAGAACCTGGTCGGTATGATGTTTATAAGTCTGGTTTGGTGATATAGACCAATGATTTAATGTATGAATATATCTGAATTTAAATAAACCACAGCTTTTATTTCCACAATATTTCCATAATCTTAAAAAAAATAAAAAAATAAATAAATTTCATTGATTTCAATGAGTTTTCAGGTCTGGAAATCACCTGATATTTTTTGATAATTCCATGTTTTTTAAAATTAAATAAATAAATATAATGAATATAAATATTTATTTATGCCTATATTTCTTGAATATAATGAAAAGTTATTGAATCGTTTGATTCAGTTCACAAAATTAGTCTAAATGATTCCTTTAAAACCTGACTGAGCAGGTCCTTGAACTCAAATCACGCTTACTGAAAGAAAAATAGCTGAACCGTTTGCTCACTAAAATAAGTCTCATTGATTCATTTGCAAAATGACTAAATACTTTGACTCAGTTCACACAATTTGTCTGATTGATTCATTTACGAACCAAATTTGAAACGTTCTTAACCTCAAATCGCTGTTTACTGAAAGAAAAGTTACTGAATCATTTGATCCAGTTCACAAAATGAGTTGAAATGATTCATTTCCATGATCAGGTTCTTAGACTCGACTAAAGAAAAAAGATGCGGAAAAAAAGACAGAAAAAGAGTTTAGGATATAATTATGGACATTAGGAGAATGTCAGAAGAGCTGTAATAAACCACAAGTCAATTTTTATGACACTTTAATAAATAATTTTGAATCTTTCTAATGGCACAATATTCAATACTCTAATTCTGCTCATCAGAATAAAGAAAGTCACTTAGATTTTGAAGAAATGATGTCAATATTGACATTTTTGCATGAAAATTGTTTTTAATATAACTTTCAAACCAGTGGTTTACATACACACACTCACCTGATTGACAGCAAGACTCTGACCTATTCTTTTGCCATAAGAATGAACCAGTGCCCTACTGAGGGAATGTGTTAAAGCAAAGAATGAACTCTACCCAGGGAATCAACACGCTCTCCTTCACCTCCTTTAGTGCTGTCAAGCCCTTTCATTCTGGTTTTTTCCCTTTCACGCAAACACTTTTTTGGCCTTATCTCTCATTCAGCTCACACACACACAAACATCCACCTCTCTTTCTCTCTCTGAATGGGTCAGTGTGTGTGTGTTGGGACGGCGGTGTGACAGGCTTTGCTGCTGGCTGATTTAATGAACAGGGTTGAGGTGCTGACATACTTTTGCTTTCACTAGAATCTCAGCACACACACACACACCTTGGCCTCGATGACAGCCTCGGTACACGCCTGCAGCATGCTGAGATGATGAGCAAAGACCAAAAACTTCAGCTGTTCGGTTTCCAACATCATCTTTATATAGTCCTTCACTGCTCCGGCCTGAGAGACATGGAAAGAAAATAGAGAAAAAAATCATATCGTGATCCAGCCAGGGAACATAGTTTAGGAATAACACTCTAAAACATTCTAATATGGTTCCAAATTAGTTATAAAATAGAATGTTTCAGAGCAAACTAAAACTGTGACACATGAAATTGGTTCTTAATGAATGACACATTTGACACAAATGGTCACAAACAACATTATATATAAATATATATATATATATATATATATATTTATATTTATATATGTATATATATACACATATATATGCATATGCGTGTCATTTTATATTTTTATACACTATTTTAAAAACGTTTGGGGTCAGTATTTCATTTAATTTTTTTGTTTACTAGTTTTTTTGTTTCGTTTCATTTTTGAAAGTCTCCATCAAGGCTGCATTCATTTAATAAAAAATACATTTTTATTACAATTTAGAATTACTGTCTTCTATTTGAATATATGTAAAAAATTTTATTTATTCTAGTGATGAAAAGCTGGATTTTTAACATCATTCCTTCAGTCTAAAAGTGCCCCTATTATGTCATTTTAAAGGTGGCTAATATTGCTTTATGAGTCTCTTAAAGGAGCCGTATGTAAGAAATTTATTGTAATAATCATAAAATGTCTCTGTTATGTTCAACAGGCATTAAAAAAACATGTTAATTAAAAG
>JAUCMT010000053.1:4049785-4067463 GCA_032357475.1 Enteromius thamalakanensis
ACAGTGTTTTGCAATCAATGGGCACAGAAATTTGTTCCGCTCATAAGAATGGTTTTGCGAATAATTTGCATGATTTTTTTCTACTTGTAAGAATTTGTTTGCAAGCAATTTGCTGAGGAATTCGGTTTGCTAATAAGAACGTTTTTTGCAAACAATGGGCACAGAAATTTGTTCCGCTCATAAGAATGGTTTTGCGAATAATTTGCACGTTTTCATTCTAATATATAAGAATTTGTTCGCAAACAATTTGCTGACAAATTCAGTTTGTTGATAAGAAAGTTTTTTGCAATCAATGGGCACATAAATTTTTTCTGCTCATAAAAATGTTTTTGCGAACAATTTGTACGATTTTGTTCTACTTGTAAAAATTTGTTGCAAACAATTTGCTGAGAAATTCAGTTTGCTGATAAAAAAAGTTTTTTGCAATCAATGGGCACAAAAATTTGTTCAACTCATAAAAATGGTTTTGCGAATAATTTGCATCATTTCGTTTTACTTGAATGAATTTGTTTTGTAAGTAATGCGCAGATAAATTTGTTCCGCTCATAAAAATGTTTTTGCGAACAATTTGTACGATTTTGTTTTTTGTCTTTTGTTTTTTGTCTTTTGCTTGTAAGAAAGTTTTGCAATTTTTTCTATTCTTAAGAGCGGTTTAGCAAACAATTTTCCTGGAAAAAAAGCTCTGCTCATAAGAGCGCCTTCATGAATATTATGCACAAATTTAACAGTTTTGCTTTGTTACGAATTGTTCGCGAATTAATTGCAGAGAAATTTGCAGTCCTCGTGAGAATGGTTGGAGAAACATTTTACAATTTATTATCTTCATTACACTTCATATTTTTCACAAATATCTGTTTGTAAGAATGTTTTTCTGAGAGATTTGCAGAGAAATTCACTCTTCTCTTAAAATGAGTTTGCGAACTTTTACTTTTTAATGTACTTGCCCGTTTTTTTTAATACACAAATTCACTAAGAATAATTTTGCGAAGGATTTACACGGAAACATGATGTGGTTTTAAAAACATTATTTACAAGTTCATATTACTCGCAAGAACAGTTCTGGAAACATTTTTCACAAATTTTTTCTGCTTAACATTGTTTTACAAACAACATGAGCTAAATTAAACTAAATTCTCTAAAATGACAACCAAAGTTTTACCAATAAAAGTTGCTTGAGGAATAACAACAATAAAATGGTAAGTTATTGCAAACCAATTAGTTTTAGCTTTTAATTAATGAAGCAATTTTAGTGTTAAACGTTTGCAATTTATGTTTTTTACTTGTCATTTGAATACTGTATTGTACATTACAAAAGAAGTGCTTTTACTTGTAGTGTGCATTGCAGTATTTTTTGGCGTAGTCGCTCCAGGTTCCGAACCTCCGTGGATACAAAGCATCGATTTGCATGAAGAGCTGAAAGAGAGATCAAGAGATCAAAACATCAATCAATGTGACACCCTAAATGTCATATACAGAACTAACTTCACACTAGTAACGTCCAATGGGAACAAGTAAGTAAAAAGAGGGACATTTTTATAGTTCTGACCTTGGGCCTTCGCAATCACCAGTTTATTGAAAATCGGTCAGCAGATTTCTGTTTATAGCTGGTGCGAACAAATACTCTGCTGATTAAATCGGTTATTAAGTTCATAAAATGCAAATGTGTTTCATCTAAGAGAAACTCTCATAGTGCACATTACGCTCAGTTAGTATAAACTAAACAGCGATTATCTTGATGAATTAAGGAAACACTTGTCTTTTATAAGAAGTCCAGCTAGATGTTTCAAAGGAATTAGAGGAGCAATGGAGGTTAAGACTCCCATAATATACACACACAAGAGTCATCTTGAGAGGTCTTTGTGTACGCAATGACGTACATTTTGGCAATGATTTTAAAGAAAACGCATTGTACCAAGAAAGTGCACAAAACATAGCATCCTTTAAAAATGAAGCCTTTAGACATTTCCTGAATAATGTATTGGTCAATTAACGGTCCATCAGCAATAAAAACTAGTGGGAGTAAACACAATATTTAATATAATGAAAATAAAACAGGCTATGAGGAGAAGAACTGCAGTCTGTTAAATGGGCTTCATTCATAAAACACGAGCAGAATGAATCTAACATTCGGAAAACCATTCATATTGAAGTAAACGTAACACTACATTTACTCAGAAATTTGGTCTGCTCGTTTTTTAACAGCTTTATTATTCTCATATGAATGGTTTTCCAAATTATTTGCACATGGAATTCATTCTGTTCATAATGGTTTTGAGAATGATTTGCACAAACAATTTGCTTGTGATGGCTTTGGTAATGATTTATATATGAATTTGTATTGGTTTGTGAATAATTTGCACAAAACATCAGTTTTTAGGAAATTTAGTTTTAGGAACATCTATCAAGAATGGTTTGTAAATTCTTTGCATATGGAATATGTATATACTGTTTGTAATGGTTTTGTGTAGCCTGCCTTCCACGACTATTAAGCTCATAGGAGCTTAGTCTGGCAAAGCTACCTTTAGTACCCGCCTTCTGGGAGGCGGACTTAACCTGAGTCCATCAGATGCCTCTGTATACTACTGGACGAATCTACAACCAATCATCTCGTTTCTCATTGGTTCCCACTTTTTTGGGAACGGAAACGCTTTAAAACGGCAGCTTTGCCAGACTAACTTTGCTCGCGAAGTGAGTGTAGCTTCAAAGGAAGAATGGGCGAACCCAGCCTAGGTTTTGTGAAGAATTGACATTAAAATTAATTCTGCTCATACACTAAGTGGTTTTGTTTATCTAAGAAATAGGCTATTTCACAAATTCGTTCTGCTTGCAGGAATGGTTTCACAAACAATTTGCATGTTCTCTCTGCTTGTAAAAGCAATTTCGTAAATAATTCGGAAATTAAATTCGTAATGGTTTTGTGAATATGTGCAGAAACGTTACTTATGTTCTTAAGAATGACTTTGCGAACAATTATCAAAGAAATTAGCTCTGTTGCTTAAAAGCGCTTTACGCACGGTTTGCACATTCTCTCTGCTTGTAAAAGTGATTTTGTAAATAATTCGGAAATTAAATTCGTAATGGTTGTGTGAATATTTTTGTAAACACTTGAGTATATTGTATCTTTTATTATGTATAAGAATGTTCTTATTTTACTAATTTACTAATATATAGTAGAATACAGCAGCCTGATACCTGCATTTCTAAAACCAGCATAGACGACATGAAAGCAGAGACCCAGACAATGTAAAATAAATAAATAAGAGGACAGGGCAAAAAAGGAGAGAGAGAGGAACAGAGCGAGGACGAGGATGTTTGAGGAAACCACAAATATTACTGGCACACCTCTGGACAGAGCAATAACAGCAGAGATGAGCGGTGTGCTTTTGAGACCTGTGAAAATAGAGAGCTCGCTCTCTCTCTCTTCCTTCTCATTCAGAGCCGTGGCTCTAAAATCACTTAAAATCCCCTCATTTTTACTCACATCACCCTTGCCATTGATAGTCTGCCTCGACAGAGGTCACTGGGTTAAATAAACACCCACGCCAGCGTAATATCGAGGTAAACAGAACAAGGTGGACAAAACCACATGAAATGAGCTAAAATTTCAGACACTGGATCATACAAAAGGATAAATGTTGAAAATGATCTCTTGTTTGATTGATTAATTTAATTTCGCTGCGAGCGGGTCATTAGACCAGCACGATAGTAACTGCGTGACAAATTTCAAGCTGTCACTTTACAAAAGAAATGAGAATGACTGTAAATGTTTATTCCTTACGTAAACTAATGTGCCGCGCACGAACAAGAACTTCATGTAGTAATCTGATAATTTTATGGTGAGTACAATAGTAAAATAAATGATTTTAATAACCTAGTGATATTATACGGGTGGGGGAACTTATCAAAACTTTTAGTTTATGATATTATCGTACTTGCAATTTTGGGTGACATGAGCGATGACTGGAGGATGGGAAATATGTCAGCTAATGACAAGATCTCCTCCTGGTTTAGCTCAAACAAACCATTCTGCATATTACCAAATGGCTTAATAAATCAAAGCAAATGACAAACAGATTTGGAGGAAGCCGTACCTCCTCTGGTCTGCCCAGCGCCGGGGTGCCAGTTAGAAGGATGGCACGCTTGGCGTTCTGAATGATTGGCACCAATATTTTACTACGAGCTGCGTTGCGAGATTTCAGGTAGTGGGATTCATCCACCAGGATGACGCCGAATCGTTGCTTGTTCAGGGCCTCCAGCAGGGGGCGTGCATCCGTCGTGAGCAGCCCGTATCCCAGTATAGTCACTTTGCTAGTGCCGATGCTCCTACAAAACAACAAAGTCAAATGTGCAACAACATTTTCAATAAAAGTTGCAGGGTCTTGTTTTTGTTTGCGTAAAGTGCTAAGGTTAACGCTAAAAAAAATCCCAACAAAATTTCCACTGTCCACCACAAAAACAAGTGAAAGATGTGGAAAAATACAATATTAAAGTAATAGATCACCCAAAAATTTAAACTGTCATAATATACCTGCCAAACAGTTGCTGGCAGCCACTGATTTCCATAACATTGTTTTTCTCTGTTCGTCCTTGGAACTCAATTTACATTCTGACGATGTCTTTCATACTTTCCGTATTTATTTGGCAGTCAATGGGACAGTCAAACACCTCCCAAATTTTATCCAAAAATGTATTCATTTTCATTCAGAAGGCTTTAAAATTACATGGGGGTAAGTTTCATTTTTAATTTTGCAGTGGAGTATCCCTTTAAGGGTGAGTAAATAATGACAAATTTAATTTTAAGATGAACTGTCTTTTTAATAAAAAATATTAAAAGTTTGGACTGATTAAATCAAGTCCCATCCTGAATATTCTCTTCAAATTAATACTAATTAAGTTTTAATTCAAAACAAATGTAATTTTCAGTCACTACTTACAAAATGAACAAACCTGTCAAAACAGGTACACTTTTTTTATTAACATAATTTATAATAGTTTATATTTTTGGTGTTTTCAGATGAGCCACAAGATCTTATAAGCATTTACACATTTTATCCATCTATATACAAACACAATATAACAAAGGCAAGCTAAGCTCACATTTGCAGTTAATTTAACGCAACATTTCATATTAACATTTGTGAAAATCTACCTTTCTTTTAAAAAATTGAAATTGCCAGGTTTTAATGTCAACAACAAATGTTAAAAATAACTATAAACTATTACATAGTTGCGCATTTAACATCACATTTTGTGTAAAAGCTATATATTTTTAAATCACGATGTACAAACTCAGCCCAGTCTCACGGCAATTCATACATATTTTACTAGATGGCTAATTCGTACAAATTTATACGACCTCAATTCATATGATTTTTGCTAAATCGTACATATTTTATGAGTTGCCAATTCGTATGATTTTGTCCGAATGACCTACACCTAACCCCGCCCCAAAACCTATCCGTCACTGGGGTTTAGACTAATTGTACAATATCGTAGTTAGGTCGTACAAATTTGTACGAATTTGCAACATTTATATTATTAGTGTTATTATTTATTAGAGCCACAATTTTTAAGATTAAAGGAATTCATTTTCATACACACTATACAAAACCACGAGCTGTGATAAGCTAAGCTAAACTTTCACGCAAAAAGCGATTTTTAAAAACGGTCACACCACTTCCATGTCATTTGCAAATATGTTGCTGAAATTGATCAAAATTCCACTGAAATGAGGTGTAGATGCTTTCGGCATCAACAACAGACGTCAAAAATAACTAGAAACAATTACAGAGTAAGTTAAGCTTAGCATTTAACGTTACATTTTTTCTGAAACTAATTTGTACGTAATTGCGCGGTTTTCAAAACACAGTTGTTAATCAAAAGATACAAACTTACAAATCCATCATGACAGAAACTGTTAACATTTTGCTTCTAATAATATAAACAGTTTATATTATTAGCATTTTCATTGGAGCCAAAAGGTCGTAACAGCATTTTTATTTCCTCATAGTCTCTTGATACAGACTGTGTAAAGACGCCAGCCGTACGCAGAGAGGAAATGATGTTTGTTCCTGCTTTGCACTATGAGCCATTAGAGTTAAAATATCATTCACCATGCTGACAGGCCTTCATCAAGCTCGGAGGGAGATGTTGCCGTGGCAACGACTTTACAGGTCGACTCAACCCCGGGCCAGAATTCTCAGGGTAAACAGAGCAATTTGTGAGCCTCTTTTTAGAAGCATCAATAACAGGCAAAAAGACAACATGACCCTCTGACTGCATGGGCTGTACAATCAATCCCAGCATCCTCTGTGGAAGGGCAGCACTCATAAGCTCTCTCCCAGTCCTAAGATAGAGCTAAAGTATTCCTCGTGTGAGATGCGTAGCCGTAAAAGGTGAGCTAATTTAGGATTTGTTTAATATCTCTCCCGGGAGGTGATTTGATTTCATACGTCTGCCGTGTAATTTGTTTTGTGGTATAATTTTGTAGTCAGTGAACAGAAGATTTTACTTCGGTTTTGTGTTTCTACAGGCTGAAAATCGGCTAGAACGGTTTTCATAACTTTCTAAAGCTACTCATAAAAGTGTGACACAAAGATGGGGGGGGGGATTAATAAATCAAGAGATCTCTTCCTAACTTTTCCTGAGGCTTCTGCAAAGTCATACTCAGTCATAAATTTCATGAATCAATTTTGCCACTATGATTAAACTCACACACAGTCTGAAAGAATCAATCTTTCATTTAGAGCAAAAAATCTCTCGGCCACCAGCGCAGACGTCCTCCAGTACGGTCCACTGGATCGCAATGAATTACAAACCGATGTCGCTCTTCTTTTTTTTTCCCAGGGACTGCAAAACAAACTTAAATGATCGATTACTAAGACGCCCAGTCGGTGTGTGTCAAAATGTAGCTACAATTTACACGTCATTAAACTTTCTCCGCTTGAACAATGTTCAGATGTTTATGTGACGTTTAATATTTAGATTACATGGTAATTTTTAAGATGCTTAGTGAACGTTTGGACATAAATATGAGGCTTGAAATAGCATGCAATGTTTCCAGATGGTCTGCTCTCTTAGAAATGTATCTGCAACACATGTCTGCACTGGAATTATTGATTGATATTGGGAAACCAACATGCAAATATTGTGACAATTCCTTACTTTGAAGAATTGAATAAAAAAAATCCATTTCACTATAGTCAATGCGACTATGCGACTTTTCACTCAAAGTCTTAAATTTGTCGTACATTGTATCGGTCTTGCTCTCCACCAGGTTGATGTCTCTGGGGTCGAGTTCGGGAATCCACCTCTCCAGCTCCTCAATCCAAGGGTATTTCAAAGACGAAGGCACCACGATCAGCAGAGGCCACTCCTGCTTGAAGATATACGCCACCGAAATGGCCTGGATCGTCTTTCCCAAACCCATCTGATGACGCAAGCGCACAGTGATTAGTGAACTCTGTAAAACCCAATCGAATTAGAGTCAAGAAAAGCAGAACGCTCTTACCTCATCTCCAATCATGCACCTGCAAAACAGAAATGAAAACTAATGAAGCACATTGAAATCAGTTCTCTCTGAATAATTACCCTCCGCATTACGTTTTTAATTCCTTCCCCAAACCGGTGTCCAGAGAGGCGCGTATTGATCCAGGCAATATTGTGAAAGCTGGTCTTCCTAGCCAGTGCACACTACTCAATATAATTTCTCGCACACCTTAACTCAACGACTAATTTCGCGCTGACATGGAAAAACTCAATCCCGATGCAGAGGCGTGTGGAGCCCCGCTGCGGCGTACAGGGGTTTATTTAAAACGCCCATTCATTTAAGACCCCAATAACCAACTAACACAGGCCTTGAATCAATCAAGCTGCTCCCCCAAATGAAATTTACCCAGCATCCTGAGCTCAGCATGTTGTCGTGGAAGATATGGGCCACTTGAGCCCTAATCAATGTAGCAACACGACATTACAAAGATCCATAACGTACACTTTCGCAGTTTTTCTTTTTTAATTCCATGCTTCCGCCAGAAGCATTTATTATAGCACTTATTATAACCGCCAGATAAAAAACCACCATCTTACAACCCTTTGAATTAAACGAGCTGTTACTGTGCTTCACGAGTCGGATGATATTTGAGAAGATTAATTGGCTGATAACTGTGAAACTGGACAGAAGTGGGTAAATTGCCTAGTCCAATCATAAATATCAAAGAATAAGATTTTATTTTTTATTAATGCATCTTTAAATATTTGGAATTTATTAAGTATTTTGTATTGTAAACATTTTCATTAAATTATTAAATTAATTATTAAAATAGTATACATTTAGACGTTAAAGCGTGTCAGTTGGAAATAACATTTCCAAACATTATTTTTGTCATTAATTGTAATAGTTAGATCTCTGTGTGGAGCACTGGCTGTTATCAGACAGTAATCTCACTGCATTATTACAATTAAGGACAAAAATAATGTTTGGAAATGTAAACTGACATTTCTAACTGACACGGTACCGCAAAAGATAGAAATAACAGACTTAAAACAATTTTTTGTTGCTAGTGGCCTAAAACTTTTGCACATTACTGTATATGATTTATGTGACCCTGGACAACAACACCAGTCCTAAGTGTTAATTTTCCGAAATTAAGATTTATACATCATCTGAAAGCTGAATAAATTAGCTTCCCATTGCTGTATGATTTGGATGGATAGGGCAATATTTGGCCGAGATAAAACTATATGAAAATCTGGAATCTGAGGGGACAGAAAAGTCTAAATGCTGAGAAAATCACCTTTAAAGTTGTCCAAATGAAGATCTTATTAATGCATATTACTAATCAAAAATGTATTTTTTTTTATATTAATTAAGTTGTTATATATTTTTAGTAAAAAATTTACTAAATACCTTCATGGAACATGATCTAAAAAAGAAAAGTCAAAGATTTTGACCCATACAATGTATTTTTGGCTATTGCTACAAATATACCTCAGCGACTTAATACTATATATATATATATATATATTTATATATATATATATATATATATATATACATACATATACATATACATACACACACACAGACATATACATACATATATACATATATACATACATATATGTCAGAAACACAGTATATTGCTGTCCAGGAATCTTGTTATGTTTACATCACCCGGGCCTTTTACAACCTGTTTTTTGCGGTATATGTCTTAAGTGAAAGATCCGTACACTAAGGTGTGATCATTACAGTACAGTACAGAGTCTCCACACACACTGCATACCCACATCAAACGACTTCAAAAGAAAAGAACACATACGAATGAACACATTCTATCTCCACCTCCTCTCTTTCTCAGCGTTTAGTGCATGACAAGTCCACCAAGATCTCCAGTTTTCTCGAAGGCCACCTGAAGACGGCTGCAAAACAAATCTAGTGAAACAGCCCCCAGCATTGGTCTATGTCCTGGTGATCCCAGCGAGACGCTCCTGCAAGTGGTTAGTCAAATATCACCCGTATCTATTGTTCAAACACTGGATCCACTCATTAGAGGGGAGATGTTTCCTTCATTTCATCTGGCTTTTCGTTCTTTTTTTTTCTTTTTTAAGCAATGCCGATAGACACTGATCTTCTGCGGATTCTTTCAGGGGAAGAAATTTAATTGCTCATGCATCAGGCAATGTTCAAGGATTTACTGGGAACAAATGAAGCAGAGACATGCAGGGCCACAAAATGAAAGAGCTTTGTCTCTTTTGTGTTTATTTGCTCTTTTCAGTTTATTATTAATGTGAATTCCAGCAACGCCTTGGTTGGCGGCCCCGTACTGGACGGCCGTTATAAACATGCTCCCTTGACAGCGGCACATTTAGCTAATGCTAATGCCATATTTGCATACGGTGTACAAGTACAGTTTGCTTTCTGAACAATAGTACATCCCTATGAAGGACAATGTACTGTAACTATTTTAGAAACAAATATATCTTTTATACGAACAAAAAGTACTATGGGATAAGATGATGATAAATATATACATATACTGCATGTGTGTATTCACTTATCAGTTATATTAGTATGGTTATGTATGTACACACAGAAAATATTTTATGAAAAAGGTAATATAACATTAGTGTAATATTAAAGTTAAAGATATCTACAAATATTTATGTAAATGTAACATTTTTAATTATCTATTTCAAACAAAAAGTTAAATGACTATATACAGCTATTTATACATATTATAAATTAAATGACTTAAAACTGAAGTTGAAAAAACAGTAAACATATATTGCTCTACAATATATCTGTCTGTTTTTCTCTAAATATGACAAAAATAAGTATATAAATATTAATGCTTTAATATATAAACATAATAATAATAAATAACAATTTATTTATTATTACTTAAGTAAACGGCTCCATCTCTCTATATATAAAATGATACATAATAATATTTATATATAAATATATAATAATGATAATAATAATAAATATAGTTATAAAATGTATTAATAATAATAATAATTATTATAATAATGAGTGTTAAAGTATTGGACTGTAACACTTAAGAAAAGCATTTTAATTTTCTCTCTATACATTTATATTAAAACATTAATATTTATTACATGAATACAGTAGTGATAATAAATGTTATAATATTTATTATTATTATCATCATTACTATTATTATTATTATTATTATTATTATTAACAAAAGCAACTATTAAGTAGTTATATTATTTATTTTTATTACTACTGTAGTGGTAGCAGTCAAAATAATAATAATAATAATCATAATAATAAATGTTATAAAATATTAGTCTGTTTAAAAATGCTAAAAGTAACATTTTGGTAAAATAAATAATGGGTTAATATATTATATATTATATTGTATAATATTATATATATTTTATTTATTTTTATTTATTTATTTTGGAGTGGGAAATTACAGTCCAGAATCTCTATAGCAATTCTGTGTTTCAAAATAATAAAAAAACCTTTCTGTTCATTTTCAGGAAGAAAACCCACTAAAATAGCCACTATATATCAAAGTACAGCGGTATTAACGTCACTGTACCATGAAACGGCCCAAATACTTTTTAGCAAGGTAATAAGGCGTAGAAATAAGCTAATATAGCCATATTATATTTTGATCAGTATCGATAAGAGAATAAAGTGACCTCTTGAAATGTCTCAGAGCGACAGAGGCACAAATAAAGATAAAGAGGTGAGAGACAGATGGAGAGAGAAAAAGAGAGAGAGACAGCTATGATGCCCTCTTCATCTTGTTTTCTCCTCCCTGACTGTGAAAGGATGATTAACAGCCTCTGTCCTGCCACTGGCTTTTTTTTTTTCGCCTTCAAATTGTTGGAGCACTTGCTAGCACTGTGTAATGTGCTCTCACACGCCTCGAGTGCCTCTCAGGTGTGTGTGTGTGTGTGTGTGCTGCTTCTCCACACATTAATCACTGTTCTTTAAATAACGCCGCTTGCAGCCGACGCACCGCTGTGTCCTGAAGGAGGCCCCGTCTGATTTGCCTGTCAACAACACCATCAACTTAATTCTAGCACGTTTTCAAATGCTACCGTTACAGATCGCGAGGCTTCCTAATTTACTGTAATAAATAAGAAATCAAATATCAATTGAAAGCAAATGTAGAATAATATTAATATCAAATGCAGAAATAGTTTACATAAATTATACAAGTGCCAATAAATAATTAAAAATTAATAATTATTAAAAACTTTAAATACAACTTTTCTTTGTTTTAAAAAAATCTTGGTCAGACTTATATTTCTTGCCAATAATATAACATTAGAGAGAGAGAGAGAGAGAGAGAGAGAGAGAGAGCAATTATTAAACAATTAAACTATATATTAAAATATTTCACATAATTTATATATATATATATAAATTTTATAATATAAAATATTTATATAGAGTACATTAATATAAATATAAATGCAAACAGAAAATACCAAATATATATATATATATACACATAATAAATTAATCATTTAAAATATAAATTTAAACAATATAAATCAAAGAAATAAAGATATTTAAATGTATAAATAAATATATGAATATTATTAATGTAACACAAATATATTGTTTAAAAATATATTGCTTTATAACGCACATTTCCACAACAGAATCACAACGGTAAAACAAATCCACAAAATATAAATACATTAATAAAAACTATAAATATTAATATAAATACTGTACATTAATGTATATAAAATTTAATAAATTACTTGACAAGCAGTTTTGTATCCTGTTGATATATTTTCTATATTGAATATTATCATACGATGCCTGATCACAATTGTGAAAATGATACAAATAAAATCAAAGTATAAATAAAATAATATTTATATAAAATACATTAATTTGGAAAATAAATTTAAAAACACCCTCAATATTTTAAGTTGCCCCTGACATGAAAGCCAGCGATAGCGAAGACGACTGAATTGCACTAAATCGCTTTGTTATTTCACTTTCGTTACAAGCTTAATATTGAATAATCTCTTAATCTTCCTCCATGCCTTGATTTGCACCTCTGATGCAATTATAAGCATCCGTACAGTATCCCTTCTTCACAGCCTTCCATCTGGGATCAATAGCTATCGATCGTCTCGGCCACAACGCTCGATGCGGAGACAGAGATAGTTTAGCTCCTGTGTGTCACATGGAGGCTCACTGTGTAGCGCTTTGATTGGTGGGTTAGGGTTCAGGGCTCATTAAACCACAGTAATTGTGTCAGCACGGCGTATGCTAATCCACCCTCGCGTAGCATTTCATCATCCGTATATGATGAATTAGCATTTAGTCGTAGTCCATACGCTGGTGCATTATAGCTTTATTAGCAGCTTTAATGTGGCATGCGGGTGTCGCTTGATAAACGTGGGTTTCTAGCACACATAGAACTAAATTAGCATCATGCTAACTGGCTAGCTGCTCTGTGGAAACACAAAACTTGAAACCTAAAACAAGATAATGTATACTATAACAGATTAGCTAGTATAGATGACCTATACTACTGTAGAAATGTGTTTTGTACTTTTGTGAACACCTAATGTTACTATAGTAAAACTGAGGTAAAATTTAGCATTAGCCATCACAGTACACAAAAAAAATTACACTAAACATATTTTTAGACTACTAAAGAAAAGGTTAGTCTAAAATTCACAAAATCAATGTTTCTAATTCATGAGTAGAAGTTATCCTACTGAAATAATTAGTTTTTACGGTAAAACTGGTGAAAATTAGCATTAGCCATCAAACTGAACAACAATGAACCTTTTTACATTGCTAAAAAAAAGAAAAGAAAACAGCAACATGTTGCTATGGAGTTGTCAAGCCCATTCTTAATTCTTTTTGACCTTTTCTGTTTTTACTTTTATGAATACCGTTTACCGTACTGTTACTACAGTAAGACTGTGGCAAAACTTAGCATTATACTGAAATAAATTTTGTTTAAAATTTGAAAAAACGATGCTAACATTTATATGCTTTTATAAAGATGTTTTAAAAGGTTGCTAAGGTGTTTTGCATGGTTGCTAGGTGCTTATTTGGTGATCAGCTCAGTGTTATACTACTGGAATACTTTGTTTGTTTACCTTAACGTTATTCCAGTAAAACTTAGCATTAGCCACCAAAACAAACAAGTACATTCAATCTTTTTTCCCCATTTCTCAAGAAAAAAAGTGAAATTATGCTAACATGTTGTTATGGTGTTGTAGTTTTGTCCTTTTGTACTTTTATGAATACCTTTACCTTAATGTTACTATGGTAAAAATGTGGTAAAACTAAGCATTAGCTTAAATTTTTTTACTTTTTTTTTTAAATACTATTTTTATAAACACTTCTTAGTCCCAGAATAGTTGTAAAGGTGTTTTAGGTGGTTGCTAAGTGCTTGCTTTTTATAATATTTAGATCTTTTTTGTTCATTTTACTTGATAAAAATGATATATATTATTTAATTGCTTAGAAAATCAATCGAATAAATAAAGCAAAAAGCAGTTTGAGATCCCAAATTAACTTACTGCGATTTTACAGTAGCAAAAATAACAGAGTAAGTTATTTTATAGGAAACTGTGGTTATACAAATCCTTTATAATCTGCAGCATTAGATATAACACTTCAAGACTCCAGTACGGTTTTATGAAGTAATGGCTGCCGTTCACCTTTTGTGCTTTCGAGATATGAAAGCAACCGTGGATATCTATCTTCTCGACTGGTAACAAGCCGCTGATGAAATCTTGCTATAAGTAGCACAGTGCAGCTTAAAACACTGCATCATCTGAGCAAGTATCGTGTCTCAGTGTGTGGTTTGGCTCCGCTGTAACCCAAAAAAAAAAAGCAATTCTGCTTCAGGGGGATTATTGAATTGCAGAGACAGAGAGGTGGGAGATAAAGAGAGAGAAAAAACGGAAATGGATGCTTTAGAAAACACAGAGTGGTTGTATTCTATTACATGAGAGGCACATCTACTCCAACCGCAAGGTAAAGATTTACGCGATTAAACGAAACAGACTCTCCAAACACGTAAACAAACACAAACACCACTAAATACTTCCCTGCCGCGGTTTGCTGAGGTATTTCTTGCGGCCATAACTGTAAGACATATCTGTAGTGTTGCGCCATCAAAGATGGAGACAACCTAAGTCTGAAAAGAGACTATTTTGCAAATTTCTGAATGAAGCAAGGATGTTCAAGTAATTGGTGTGGAGGAAGATAACGAGGTATAATCTGACAAACTTTGACATTTGCTGAGAATTAATAAATAAATAAAAGAATGTGCCAATTATGTCAACGTTAGCAACAATTTCTGCAACTATTGTTTGAGCACCACAGCTCAGCGAGTCAAGAGCACTTGTCCTAACCACTGTGAAGACAATACTTGCCTTATCTCTTTGGGTTTAACAACCTTATAGTGGAAACATTGAAAAACAGGTTGTTCGTAATTTGCACGCAAACCAACTTGCGATCAACTTTTTGGCGGATTTATGAATGAAACAAGATGTTCCAGTATTTGGTGTGAAGGAAGATAACGAAGTATGATCTGACCTTAAACCTCGCAATTGGTGACAAACAAAAATGCTTAAAACGAATGTGGCAACGTTCAGTCAACTTAAAATAAACGCTAGAAAATTTCCGCTCGTTAATTTACTAAATTAACAACATTGATGATCTAAAATAGTATGTTACTGAGATTTCAACAGTAAAGTCTGTCAAGCATATTTTGAAACTTACTTGAATGAGATCCCAAATTAATTTACTATGCTTTTATAGTATATATAACAATATTCTAAGTATTTTAGAGAAACTGTGGTTACTTTGAGTTTTTCTCGTCATCTGTAGCCTACTCCACGATGCTAAACAATGATCTGACATTAAACATTGACATTAGTGAAAAACAAGTAAATAAAGGGCTTAAAATTTTAAGTCAACGCTTAAAAAAAAAACCCTAGCAATTTCCCGCTGGTTAATTTACTGTCCAAGCATCGCTGCTGATCTAAAACCGTCTACGCTAATGAGATTTTCTCTTAAGTCTGTCAAACCTAATATGAAAAGTAAACAGTAGCTAACCACCTTCATTTCCCACAGCAAAAAACATTAAATGAAACATGGCTAGTCATTGGAGATGACACACAGCCGTGTGGACGCCTGTCCCGGTTCATTAGATGGTAGGTGGAGAGTCTCTGTATGGATAAAGTAATTACAGTCAAGGATTGCTTGGGTTATTGGCTGGAGTGGAGATTACATATTTAATTAGAGAGCAATTATCTGGGGCCGTAATCCGCATACTAACTGATTAGTGGGATCAAAGCGCTACACAAGGGGAAATTAATCGCTAAATTAGATTCAAGAACAAAAAACAAAGGACGAACCACGCACCCGTTCGGATAAAAGTGATAGCTTCATAGAGGTGACTGATGCTGCATTTTTGACGCATGACGGCTTGATGTAGTAACTTCTAAGCTGCTTTTGTTATCAGGAGTATCTGGATCCAACAGAGAACACAAGCCACTGAACAGAGACGCTGCATTCAAATGAATCTCTGTGGAAAGTGAAATTTAGAGTTTGTTTAGATTGGTATATAATACTGTTCAAAAGTTCAATAAAATATATATTTTTAAAGAAATTAATAGTTTAATTGAAGATTTATTAATGTTTTTTTTAGGATTCTTTGACTAAATCAAAAGTATCATGGATTTTACAAAAAACTTCTTGAGCAGCAAATCAACATGTTAGATTGATTTCTGAAGAATCATGTATCACAGGATTACGTTATAAAATATATGTTTAATTATTATAATATTAATATGTTAAAATGGAAAACAATTTTTATTTTAAATTGGAAAATATTGGGAAAATATTTTACAATATTACTGTTATATTTATATGAATAATATATTGACATGTATTGTATATTATTAATTGTATATTTATTTATTTATAAATTAAATATATTTATTTTTTGATCAATTAATTCAAATTAATTAGATAATTAAGAGATTTAATTGAGGTGATGTTATTTAAAGAGAATTACATTTAGAAGATAATAAAATGCTATATAATCATGATATAATCAATCTAATATTATATTTCAGTTATTATGGCAAACTGCACAAAAAATGGTTGTTCATTTTCACTTATATACATTGCTTTTATATATACACGTATAAAACAAAAATTGGTTGCTCATGTCACTAATATATGTTGCTTATATAACGGTTGATACAATACAGTGGTGTCAAGGTTTGGTATGTTTTCGATACAGCAAAAATAAAAAAAATGAGAATTTCTTCTTTTTTCCCACATTTTTATTTATTAAAACTAACAAAAAGTAAAAAGTTTTTTTCTTTTACTTTGAACAACAACGGAGCTATACTTCACATATCTTCTGGGGTTTCAGCAAATAAAACAAAACCTTTATAACCAAAACCAAATGTTCCTTATAAAAAATGAAATGTAATATTGTAGTAGTTATAAACTAATAGAAAGAAGATAACTTTTCTTTTTTTTTTTTAAATGGAACTCTGTTTCAATCATTTTTTAAGTTATTTCAGAAAGTTCAGAAAGATGAGAGTGTCCACATTTTCTTCAGACAGTACAGATTTAGTCTTTATCACATGTGCCGCTGTTGTGCTTAAGCTAAAGAAGGTCACAATCTTTCTGTTCTTTGCTAGGAGTGCTGGGAGGGCTCAATAACATTTAGCATTTTCTTAAAACCTGCATTAAATCCGCGGCTATAAATGTACCAATCACTGTTACCGATCGATTGTTTAGCCCTGTTCTTATCTGTTGGAAGTGCCTGCCTGAATGCAGAGGGTATAGTTGGTAATGTGTGTTTCTAGTTCTCATCTGTTTGGGGGTGGGAGGGGAAGTCCGCATGTTGACTGTCTCATCGTTTGCACTGCCTTGTTGAGCGTAGCACTGAAAACATTATATTTTACACACTTTATTCTCTTTGTTTTGTTTTTTTTCAAATATAAAAGTATTAGTCTGAATCGTTTGGTTTGTAATGCGTACCAAACCAAAAGCCTCGTACCGAACAGTTCAATACGAATATGTGCCTCGTTACACCCCTTAATATATATATATATATATATATATACAGTGAGGTCAATAAGTATTTGATCACCCTGTGATTTTGCAAGTTTTCTTACTT
>JAUCMT010000053.1:4067563-4087369 GCA_032357475.1 Enteromius thamalakanensis
CGTACCGAACAGTTCAATACGAATATGTGCCTCGTTACACCCCTTAATATATATATATATATACATACAGTGAGGTCAATAAGTATTTGATCACCCTGTGATTTTGCAAGTTTTCCTACTTACAAATCATGTAGGGGTCTAAAATTTTTAGCACATGTATTGTGACATATTGGGCAAAAACCTCCTTCCCTCAGTCAGAGCATTAAACATGGGTCGTGGCTGGGTCTTCCAACATGACAATGACCCAAAACACACAGCCAAGAAAACCAAGGAGTGACTCTGTAAGAAGAATATCAAGGTTCTGGAGTGGCCTAGCCAGTCTGCAGACCCAAATCCAATTGAAAATCTTTGGAGGCAGCTGAAACTTTGTATTGGTCAGCGACAGCCCTGAAACCTGACAGATCAAGAGAAGATCTGTATGGAGGAGTGGGTCAAAATCCCTCCTGCAGTGTTTGCAAACCTGGTGAAGAACTACAGGAACCGTTTGACCTCTGTAATTGTTCACAAAGGCTTCTGTACCAATTCTAAAAAAAATTTTTACTCAAGTGATCAAATAATTATTTGACACAGTAAGTCCCAAATAAATTGTTTAAAAAAAATCATACAATGTGATTTCCGGATTTTTCTTTTTAGATTGGAAATGCTGAAAATTGTAGACCTCTCCATGATTTAGAGAACTTGGAAAATCACAGGGTGATCAAATACTTATTGACCTCCCTGTATATATAGTGATGAGAGTCGCCAGTTCAGATTAGTGTTGCCCTGGGAACAAAAGAGAAACACCTCAGCGCCCTCATCACCGGCTGATCGGCCCCAGCTGGAGATTGTTAGCCCGCAGTCAGATAAGCCGTGCAAGGCACCTGTCAGCACTGGCCACTTACGTTTCAGAGAGGATGGTTATTGATCAACTCCTCCAAGCCCTGTCACAGTCACATCGTCAAGCGGTAGGAAAGCAAAATCCCAGCAATACACTTCAACCAGTGGAAGCGATTGAGTTGGCGAATCAGCGCATCAGAGAGTGTCGCCCAGGAGCAATGCACAATGGAGGCCATCTCGCGACCAGTCACCAGGGCGGCAGGCCCCTGTCCTAGAGATGAACCGATGCCCACCAACGTCTCAACCCATCCCCCGAAGTCCTGGCTGGCAGGCTGTATTGTGCATTGAGACATTCCATTAAGAGCTTTACGCGGTTGTTGGTGGTTCTAAAGTCAAAAACAGAATCTGTGTTGAAGTTGGCTCATGTCCATCCCCTAGCAGGACACCTTGGGGCGGCCAACACCATTCAGCACATTCTGGATAGGTTCCACTGGCCGGTCTTGGAGGCCGAGGTTAAGCGGTTTCGTCAAGCATGTCCTGCCTTTCAGATGACCTCGCCCAGACCGCCTCCCCCAGTCCACTCATTCCGCTGGCCTCATTGAGGTGCCCTTTGAGTGCATTGGGATGGATCTGGTGAGGCCGCTGCCAAAGTCTGCCCAGGGGCAGGAACACTGGTGATCTTCATTACGCCACCTGGTTTTTAGAAACAGTGCCACTATGAAAAGCCACCGCCAAGGCCATTGCCCAAAAGCTGTTCCTTTTGTGCAGAGATACTGACCGACCAGGGCACTACCTTCATGTCTCAGGTGATGGCTTCTGCATGTGGCCAAGGTGGCCTGGGAACAGCAACAGCCTGACCCTATAACAGCGACATGATTATCATGTCAACCAGCCTTAAGATTTCCAAACGGGGGAATCGAGTAAGGGTCCGGGTCCCCACCTCTGCCTGCAAGTTTCTAGCCACTTGGTAGGGCCCTTACACAGCCCTAGAGAAAGTGGGATCGGTCACTCAAGCCCCAAGAAGAAGGTGGAAGTTGTGTCCAAAACCCAGGTACAAGCTTTCTTAGGTTTGGCAGGATATTATAATTGTTTTTTCACTAACTTCTCCTCTCTAGCCACCCTCTGACAGATGTGACAAGGAAGGGGCAGCCTGAGAAGATTGGGATTGGGAGCCATCCTGTCCCAAATTCAGGATGGTGAGGTACATCCTGTTCTCTACATCAGTAGGAACCATCCTTGCACCTTTGTTGAGCACCTTACATAATAATTAATAAATCCACCCTCCAGGGCTTTATTTTGAGCTCTCCTTGCTTTGTGTTCATTCTCGCCTGTCTCAATATATATGTATATTAGGGGTGTAACGATACGCGTAATTGTATCGAACCGTTCGGTACGAGGGTTTCCGTTCGGTACGCATACGAACTGAACAATTCAGAGAAAAAAAAAAAAAAACAATTTCAAAGCTCTTCAGTGCTCACGCGTCTGCTGTTAGTAGGCAACCATGACAGCGCTGTCAGTTACAAATTCATTTCTGCTGTGGATTTTAAACTGCGCGGCTCTGTTGAAGATAAAGAGCTTGTGCGCGCAAAACGCGCTGCATGTGAATGACCCCTAAGCCTTTGGTGACACGAAATTAGATAGTGGATCTTTCTCCTGTCGTCTCCCCTCATGTGGATTGTCCCACAGGAAGAAACGGCGCCCTGGATGTCAGTGGATGGCACGCATGGTATACAAACACAGGACGCTCAGCTTTCATTTGAAATGTCTCAAATCTACTTTTTATTAAGTGTCAATTAATCAATAAATAGCATCCAAGGCTGACTTTTTTTAAAACACTTCTTTATTTGCTGCTAAGAAGAAACCCCAGAGGATATGTGAAGTATAGCTCCATTGTTGTTCAAAGGTCATATTGTGTTAGTTTTAATAAATCAAAATGTGAAGAAAAAAATAAAATAAAAAAAATAAACTTTTTTATTGTATTTTTGCCATATCGAAAACATACCGAACCGTGACACTACTGTATTGTATCGAACCGAATCGTGATTTTTGTGAACCGTTACTCCCCTAATATATATATATATATATATATATATGTACATTTTTAGCAATATTTTTTATTTACTCTTTTATATCGTACAAAACTGAAAATAAAATGTTAAATGCATGTCTTGCACACACACGCAATGCACATCGTCACAGAAATTTAATCTGAATGTTTTTAAAAAAGTTTTATTTATTATTTAATGTAGAAATGCAAATTGAAGGCCAAGCTGAGCATGTTGCATCATGGGATATACAGACATCATTTACATGTTTTCAGGTCATCAAGCAATCTAATATTGGATGAAGAAAATGAAAGTGAAGAAGACAATATGCATTAATTGAAGAGAGTTATCTAACAGCAGCTGGCACACTGCGAAACACTACCTGTCTAGTTAAAGAGGACATTAGTGTCGGCTCGCTGAATACAGTCAGACTTGATTACAGTCAATAAAAGTTGGTTAATTCTGCAGCCAGATGCAGCAGACCGCTTGAAGGAAGAAGAGCCTTAGAACTAATACTCTTATGATTATTAGGATTTGCTTAACTTAATGCAGCTCAAACCAAGCACTGACCCTTAACATCCGTGTCAAGAGGCCAGCAGTCAAATCCATCAGTGTGTAAAGAGTCAGATTGTGTTTGGCTGTTTTCTAGAGTTGTTAGTTCAATATCGTGTTCAATAAAAGTCGCATTCTTTATGCTGGCTTAAAGAAAACAAAACATCGGTCTGTTTTTTGGATGCAAAAATGCATACAATTTGTCAAATAAAATACACAACAAACACATTTTGGTTTTAAAAAAAAATTGCACAATATAATGCTTAGCAGCTGATAAATTGAATTTATTATTGTTTATACTTTGAAAATAGTAAACAAATATTTAGAAAATTGAAATGTCATCGTTTTAAATTAATAAAGCATTCAATAAAAGTCATGTTAGCTAACAAAATTTATAGTTATAGAAATACATAAAAACAGACATTTTTGGATTCTGATAAGTGCATACTTAAAATATAAATATATAATGCTACACAATACATATGAGCTTTGCTTCGCATTTAATAAATATTTTTTTTTTATATTTCTTCATTTCATTTTCACAACCTATGCCTTTAAGAAAACAAAAAAAAAACTAGGTGCTCTATTAAAATGTAAATGCATTAATGGAGTGTTATAAATTTATTTATTTTTTTTATACTTTTTTTATACTATTGTAAGTTTTAGTCATTTCGTTGTGTTTTTGTCATTTGTATTAGTTGTTTTGTAGTTTTAAAAAATAATAATGCAATTAATTTGCATTGAAATTTGTTAAATAGTATTTTTATTTCAGGTTTCACCTTGTCATTTTAGTACAAAATTTGTTAATTTTCAATATTTAAAAACCATTTGTGTTGTCAAACGATTAATCGTGATTAATCACATACATTTGTTTTTTTTTAAATACGTAACTACATTAGTTATTTTAATACAGAAGAAATTTTACTTTTTTAACTTAACATTTATTTTATAAGTAACACCATTTTCTTGTTTTACACCATTTTAGCTTTTTTTGTTTTCATGAATTATAATAACCCTGTTAGTAATTGTCTGTTTTTGTTCTCTCTCTTAAATAAAGCTATTGAACCAAAAAATCAGACATCTGTAACTACATCCATCCCATCATCCACTGTGAGTCCTTTGGGATTCTGTAATATCCGTCCCGCTGAATGTCTGCCTAATTAAGTGACTGACCCTGTCTGCACCAAACAGAACTGTGTGTGTCCTGCCATCGATCCGAGACCCTCGGCAGTGTGGACGAACTGACCCATCTGACCCAGAACATTGACTGACAGAACGGCAGTAAATTAGATTCGCACCTGCCTAAATCAGGCACAGGTTAAGAGACAGAAAGATTGACACATGAAGAGTGAATGGGGTTAGTTTTCTAGACACAGCATGCAATAACTATTGTATTAGTCATCTTTTCTTTTCTGGTACTATCGTTAATAAATCTGGGAAGTAATTTGGAGAATACAAACACCGATTATATCAAAAGCTATATATTTTGTCTTCTGAAATTCTTTGTACATGAAGCAAAATTGATCAAGATCCAGGGAAATTTAAAGTTCATTAAAATTAATAAAAAGAAAAAGAAAGATTATTATTTAGATTATTGGCAATTGTACCAAACTTTTGAACATGTTTATTTTTATCATTACATTTTTACCTTTTTTAAATAGTTATTTAGATTTCTCAATTATCTGAAGCATGGAAAAATGTTACATTAATATATATATATATATATATATATATATAATATAAAAAAACTTTTTGTGTGCATTTCAGATTTCTTTTATCGATCTAATCAATTAATTTATTTGATATTTGTATCAAAAGTTAAACATGTAGAAAAAAATTTAACTGAAATAGGAACTTGACTTGTTATTTTTATTGGAATTTAAAGTTTAGAAAAAATTAAAAAGTAATTGAAATACTGTTTAAAAAGTTTTAAAATTATTTATTAAATACATTATTGTCATTTGCACCAAAAGTCTAACTTTAACAAAATAAAATAAAAATAAAAGTTTAAAATAAAAGTAGTTTGAACAGTCGTTACATTGCATGTAATTGTTATTTTTTGTTATTGGCAGGTTAAAATGCAGAATATAAGTTCTATTCAACAGTAGTTTCTTCTTTTACCTTATTTGTTATTTAAGTAATAGCTAGTTGTTGTAAATTGTGCAAACAAAATAAATAGAAGTAAGATTTCTGTGGTAGAAAATATAAACTTTAAATAAACCTACCGTCCATCCCTTGATAAGGCAAAAATGACCCCTTCTCTCTGAAAGGGCATCAGTTTTTCCCCTAGTTTCTGTGGAAGGAGCTGAAGTGCATCCTTGCCATGGAGTGAAGCCCCATCTGGACCAGATCTGCTTTGACTACCCATGGTTTTCAATAATTCTGTATTTAAGAAATACATTAAAAAAGATAATAGGTAATAAGTAAATGCATTGGCTCGCAGTTAAATCACTTATGCGTGCACGATATTATAATACTGCATTCACACTCACCAAGACGATCATTTCTAAAATCCTGCTGCCATGATTTGACATTTCGCGCTAATACAGTCAGTGGCGTCACCAAACGCACCGTGCGTCATATCCGCGCGACGAGTGGCTATTTGTTAGAAATGAAAATATGTATCTGCAGAGACAAAATAACGTATGTTAGTCTAATGTTATTGACAATATATGAATGTATAAGACATTGCATTGCACACAAACGGGAGGGTTAACACAGACGGGAGTTTAGTATCTGCGGGTGTGTTTATTATATAATTTACGGTGCTTCGGTGTTCTCATATATATATAACAGTTAAAAGTGTAATTTTAATCATATATAGTACAATGTAAGAGCAAATGCCACTCACTGGCTTTCTTTCACCCTTGTGTAGCTCTTAGAAATGTACACAAAACCTAGAGCGGAGAAAGGAGTTGATACGGAGCACTACTTCCGGTACGTGAGAACTGATCGCCGGTTGGTTAATCTAGTGTCACGTGACAAAAAAATTACACCTTTTTTACCACAAAAATCCACAAGAAAAAGTTTATACTTACAGTTAATTCAATTAAAAAATATATATATTAGCTTTTATTAATATTAACTGTTTTAATTAGATCAATTTACACAAATGTAAACATACAAAAATGTTTTACATTGCCTTTATTTTGTTTATACTTGAATATAGTTCAATTAAATTATTTTTTAAATCTCCTTTAAAGCATAATGTTTTACTTATTAACGAAATAAAAATAAAATATTATGCTTACAGGTCATTAAAATTTTATTTTTAAAGTCTTTATTTAAATTAGAATGTGTATACAAATTTTAAGAACCTTCGAATTTCTCAAAGCCTTTTAAGAACAATAACTCTATTTAAATTATATATAAATGTAATGTTTTTAATATTTTTTTATAGCTATTAAAATTAATTTAAAGTACTCGTGATGTTGAATTATTGAGCCACGCTGCGCCCTCGTTAGGTGTAATATTGCTATTTCACCGCCTTCATTTTTATTTTCCCTTCCAGGTGTTTCAGTATTTTGTCTTCAATGCCGCTGACAGACCGACAGCTTTGACTTCAGCCTTTAGCAGCCATTAGACTCATTATTTCTCTTCGTTCCTCCAAATATTTACACGTCTATCTATCCTACAGGTAAGCTTACCGCATACTAACACCCTTATCCCTTAAATATTACGAGGTTTGTTGTAATCCCTATCAATTTCAGAGATCTGAAACGTAGTATGTGTGTTTAAACTCATTTAGCTTTACCATGTGTGTTAGCACAACCACAGTGTTTGAATCTTTTTTAAAGGATTTTATAGCAAACATCGGCCTCAGATGACTGACATCGCGGCGTTTTAGTCTCAAAGTGTGTTTTATAAACAGCCCGTGTGTTTTGCTTTTCATGTATTTGAAGACAACGTGATAAATGATCTTGCATATCAGGGCCAAGGAGAGATCAGACACATGAAGAGTAAATAAACATGCAGGTGTATAAATCACAGATATGTTCACGCTTTCATGTGCTTTATTTGTTATTCCTCCATCTAGCTGCAGTACTCATGTGTTTTTGTAGCTTTAGGGTTGATCTTTGTAGGCTGATGAAGCTCCAGGCTTCATTCATAAGGGCCTGTGCAGGTGATTAAACCACCAAAAGGGGATGTGTAAGTGTTTTTTTGTTTCAAAACAAGATTTTTCTTTAGTTTTAAATGTTATACTTGCGTTTGACACTAAACAAACTTGTCTGTTTAGACCATTTTTAGTGTTTTCACTAGGAATGTGCAATATATTGGTAGCCATATTGTTTTTAAAACCCGTTATTAGACCTTTTTCAGGTATATATGGCAGATTTCAAACTTGCCAATTATTATTTTTGCCTCATATAATAGTGATTACATACTGCACAGTATATCAATTTTTTTCACATTATTTAGAAATTAATAGTAAATTACACAATTATAAAGGAATGGCAAGTAACATTGAATTAAGCCACATTTTGGTGGCAGATTTCAAAGTTAGCAAGCTTTATTTTTTTATTTTATTGTTTTTTTTACATTGTAATGCTTACATAGTGCATAGAAGTACAGTAGAAGGACTGAAATGCATATTTTGGTAAAAACTTACTCCAATAATATTTGTTTTATTTACAGTTTTTCTTTACATTATACCAGAGCTTTTTACACAAACACTGCACTCATTATAAGCACGCAGTATTATTAACACTCTTAAAAAAAGAATGAACAAATACATTTGTAGTCTTCCTGTCATGCTGGGAAAGTCAGTTATGGTGCTTTGTGGGGTACAGTATCCGTTTAGTTCGTTTTGTTGTATACATGTTTTGCCCACATTTATCAGATAGTCCAACTATTCAGTTATGCAAAAAGAAAATAAAAATAGCGTACGATGCACTATATACGTACTCTAAACTACAAGAATAGTCTGTTACAATGGTATTTTAGATGATTCCTAATGTTTAGATTGATGCTTTAATTTTTGAACACATTTTAAAAAAAATAATAATAAACCAAACAGTGTAGATTTAAAATAGATATCGGAGGAGGGAGGGGGGGATAAATAATTGCTGATAGACTTATCTGTATTAGTTGGAAATTTCTAAATTAATGCATGCCGACGTGACATCTGCCATCGCAATGTTGTTTTTAGGCATTAATAAATAAGTAATTGCGACTGTTTTCATATTAATAACATTTATGTGATTTTAGGCTGCTTTTGATCATCCAGATTTCCTTAATTGCGTTTTTACCTTGTACCTTGACTGCAGTTTTAGGTGAAGCATCTAGAGAGTTTAAAGGGGAATGGCTCCTAGACTGCATTTATTGCACATCAAACCCAGGGTTTTTTATTTTAAAACTTCAGGTAGCTTAAAGAGGTCATATGAGACAATTGAAATTTTACAAGCTGTTGGTGCATATGTGAGATCCCTAAGGTTTCAAAGACGAAAAAATGACTTAACCACACCTTTCTAAAACGCCCCCACAAAAATGCTTTCTTACCTTCACATTGTCTTTTTTCCATCTTATAACTTTGGCATAAAGCTATTTAGTTTAATCACCAAATGCTTTCTGTCATTCCACATTTATCTCAATTACACTGACAGTTGGTTGCCTTTGTGTCCAACTCAAGGTCACATCAGTGATATCACTGATAATATAATCTGCAACGTTTAGCGTTTGCAGTTCGTATCTTTAATTTTTCAGATTTCTAGCAGCCCAGCAATATATTTTTTTATAACCTGTGAACTTAATTTTTCTTGTAAAGCGCTGACATGATGCATAGTCTCGCGCTGGGGTTCTTTTTGACCTTGCGATTGTTCAGCTGTTGTTATTTTATTTATATATATTTTTAAACACTCATGCAGTGTATTGTTAGGCGTCCTGGTTTCCTGTGCCGCCGGCCTGTTTCTGTCACGCCGAATATTAATGTTCGTGCGCGAGAGGGGCTGCGGTAAGGAATGATCCACGAGCTCCTGTTCGTACAAGCTCATCTGCATCACCACAGGAGGATTCTCACCTGCGTGCCCCCATCCCCCTTTCACCTGAGCATCACTTCGTTCTGCAGCACCGCATTCATTATAGACAATGAGGCAACTTTTATTTAATGACTTTTTGCATAGTAGGTGATGGTGCTTTCTGTTCAGCCAATAATTGCCATTTTGGCTTACGAAATTAAGCTAGTACTCTGAAATGCCGTCGAAATAGTGTCTGAAAGAGATCAAAATCAATTTGTTGCATTTTTGCATGTCATTGTGAATGTTACCTGTTCACCATATGTGCCCTGTTCACCCAAAACGCACAGTGAATCTAGAACATGACCTTCTGTGTTAAGAAGTACAACCAGTGCTGTGATATGCAGCTGAACTGGTGTCCAAACTAGGTCAGAGGCGTCTGGTTATGCTTTTGAGAAAATATTTGCTATTGAATTGAAGTGCCATGAATGTAAAGCAGGATCTTTAATTTATTTAATATTGTGAATGGTAGTATTACATAATATGTAGAGATTTTTAGAGTTTGAACAAAAACTATTCATATGGTCTCCTTGCTTTTTTGGAGAAGATTAAGGGGCATTTACACTGACTGGACATGTTTTTGTGTTTAAGCTAGTCATTGTGCTTCCAAAAGCAACAGAATGCAAGGTTTTGAGAGGCTTTTTAAAACCAAAAATCTTGACAAACCTTTTTAAAAAAGCACAATTTTTAAAAAAAAACTGTGAAACACAATGCAACAGCCAAAGATGTCCATCTGACGCATGCATACGCAGACCAGAAATTAAAAATAGCCCACCTTGGCAGCTCGAGTGCTTGTTTCTGTCCAGTACTTCAGCAGTTAAAATAACCAAAATGAGTAATAAATCACCTTGTTATTCTATGGTCCAGAAATTGCTTGTAGTCTTGAATGTTACCTTGTTACCATGTGTGCCCTGTTCTCCCATTCTGTAAATTTAGAAACGGCATTTGTGTTAAGAAGTATGCAGTGATATGTAGTTGATTTGGTGTCCAAAAGAGGCCATAATCACCTCGGTAAGTTTAAGCTAAGTATTAGTTATCATTTTGAATGTTACCTTTTCACCTTGTGTGCCTTGTTCACCCAAAAACTTGTGAACATTTAGGGCCAGGCTTTTGCATTATTAAAAGTTTAGTAGTATACAGTTACAGTTAATGCACAGTTAGATATTGTCTTGAATAAAACCTGTTCAATTAAGACATATTGTGAGCCAGACTTTCTGAATGAAAAGTATAATGATATAAAGGCCATAAATACATTTTGGCTAAATATTAGTTAAAATTTTAAATGTTACCTTTTCACCTTCTGCACCCTGTTCACCCAAAAAGTGATAATTCACAGCTGGAATTCTGATACTGAGTGTAAACCTGAATTGAGGATCACATAGTTATCCTTTTGCCGAAATATATGCTGTCATTTAATAAGATTGCACCCGTTTGCCATGTGCACCTTGTTCACCCAAAAAACAAAATAGACTAGACGTTTGTGTAAAGGAATGAACAATAATACTCAGTTAAACTGATGTCCCAAAGAGGTCAAAGTCACTTGTTATGCTTTTAGATAAAAAATCTGTCATCTTGAATGTTACCTGTTCACCCTCTGCTCCTTGTTCACCCAATAAGTACTGTGAATCTAGAGCAGGACCACTTGATGTTTTTACAGCAAGATTTGTTATCTCTGAGAGCATCTCGCATCCAGATTCCCACAAAACCCTCATCGGCTCATTTTTCTTGTATGTGCCCGTGTCTCGGAGCTGCCCAAAGGTGTCACCTGGACCAGAGAAATGACCGTTGTGACCGGTCACCTTTAAATGTCAACACATTTTCTCATTCTGTCCTTACATGGCTGGAAAAGCCGGCAGACAGCAGACCTTCTCTCTTCCCTATGTATTAACGAGAATAATGACCGATGTGGTGAATTATGGCGCCGTGGTATTTTGGGGCGCTACAGAGTTATTGACCTGTTCTCTCTTTCGGTAATCAGCGTGGAGCTGGACGTTTCTCCCTAATGAGATAATATCCGATACAAATTACTACTGTGCTACCTCCTGCTGCCTCTGCTGCTTTAGTAATCCATATCGTTTTCATTTATTCTCGCTGTTTTGCATAGGTAACATTTCTTGGTCAAGCTAGTCCTGAAGCGCAACGATATTATCCACCCCCAACATGCTTATTAGAAGGCGTCTTGAAATTTCGCCTCTTATCCCGAGGCAATTCCCACCATGCTTGCGGGCACCGTCGGGGGAAAGCAGAATAAACACGGCTGTCACGTTTCCTCCGCAGGCGAACGGCATCTTGGGCTACAATTAGCCAGCAGTGCCAGTCCTCCCCCCCTCCGGTCTTTTGTTATGCAAATGAGACGCATGTAATGCGCAGTTTAGCTGGAATTTTTGCAAATTTTCTCTTTCACTGAAAGGAGCTGCTTGGTGAATGGGGAGTTTTCCTTTAACTTGACTGGCTTTGTGCAACTGTCAGTTTCGACTTTTTTTCTTTCTCTACAGCGAAAACGGCGGTAGTTGTCGGCGCAGTCAGTCACAATCACGTCAAGATGACGATTGTTTGTTAATTTGTAGTTTTGTCTGGGTATATTGTTTAGTCTGGAAGCGTGTTTGCTTTGAATAGTCTAGTTAGACTACGGTTTTGAGCTTCGTGCCTACCTACCTTGATGACATTTTGGAAATCGAACATATTGGGCTTCCTACCTAGACGGCGTTTTGGAGCATCACACTGATAAGCTGACTACCTAGGCAGCTGTTTTTGGGAATAAAGTCTTGTGAACTGCCTACCTATGCTACATTTTTTTTTTTTTGTGTCGTACTTTCTAGATAGGCTGCCTATCTAGAAAGCTTTTCTGGCCATCGGATCTAGCGAGTCATCCACATAAATGTTGTTTTTTTTGGCATTTTACTTATTTAGCTCCTTTTCTAGACAGCATTTTTGGGAATCAAACTTAATGAGCTCCATATCCGACAGCATTTTTGGTCTTTTATTTAGTGGCAGACTAAGTAGACTGAAATTTGGGCATCATAAAATAAACAGTTGCATCTAGACCGTATTCTTTGAGCATCATACTTGGTGAACTGCCTACGTAAATGGCATTTCTGGGCATTATATCTAGTTATCTCCATATCGAGAGGACATAAAACCTAGTGAGCAATGTACCTAGAGTATTATCTGGCCATTTTGTCTAGTTAGTTCCCTATTTAGACAGCATTTCTAGGCATCAAAGTTAGTGAGCCACCTACATAAATGGCCATTCGTGGCATTTCACTTGCTTAGCCCCCTATCTAGACAGCAGTTTTGGGGATACTTGGCAAGCTACTTAAATAGGCAAAAATTAAACAATGAACAGTGTTTCTTGCCATTTTACTTACTTAGCACCCTATCTAGACAGCATTTCCGAGTGTCTAACCTAGTGAGCCACTTACATAAGTGTTTCTTGACCTTTTATCGACTTAGTTCCTTTTCTAGACAGCATTTTCCTTAACGCCCCATAAATTTTTTTAAGCGGCAAACCCCATTTCTGGTCTTTGAACCTTGTTAGCTCCCTACCTACACAGCATTTTGGCCATCAAACTAAGTGAGCACCCTAACTAGACAGCATTTTTGAACATTCAACCTAGTGAGCTGCCTATCTAGGCATTTTTGGCCATTGTATCTGGTTAGACCCCTATCAAAAGCATCAAACAAAGTGAACTAACCTAGACGGTTTTTCTGTGCATTTTATCGTGACGGCTTCCTATCGAAAGACACTTTTTCAGTGTGAAATATTGTTGGCTCTGTATTTAGACAGCATTTTTGAGCATCAAACCTTGTAAGCTGTCTATCGTATGAGCTGCCTACGTGCAAAAGCACGCTTGGTTTGCTGTGGTTTTGATCACATTCGAAGCCACTTTTCGGTCCGTTGCTTGCTTCTTCTTTTTTTGACTACATATCGTCAGTAATGCGCAAACCGTTTTTTCATGACCCACTTTTCCCGATGACCTCACCTGCCTGCGTCGGTCAGCAATGGCAAAGACGTTCGCTCGTTAAACCTGAGCATCTGTCTAACCTCCCTCCAATTAACTATTAAGGTATTTTTTGTTTGTGAAAATGTGCGCACAAATCCGGAGATTATTTTTTCTTTTCTTAAGGCACAAAGGGACGTCACTTTAAGCAGGGCGTGTGTGCGACTGCGGCACTGGGTTCGACGGGTAGCTTATGTGCAACCGAATAAGGTGGATTTGCAGTGCTGGCGTGCTCCTACCCTGACAGACTGTCCCACAGTGGCACTTCGCCACAGTTGGTCGTGTGTGTGTGTGTGTGTGTCCCTTTGCCGTCTGCCTCTCTCTCCGGTCCACAGGGGCCATCTGATTGGCTCTTGAGGGTGGAGCCCTGCTTAGCGCTGACATACTGCACCCAGCCCTCAGGGCTCTCTGATTGGCCAGGGGAGGGATGACATCACAAAGGCCAGCTGTTGATTTGGCGGAGAGTGTGTGCGTGAGGGAGAGAGAGGAGAATCAGGAAGGATTGCAGCAGCGATGGCTTTGGGCAGGTACGCGAATGCTCCGCGCTCAGACGGAGGAGAGCAGAGCTGCACTGAGCGCGCTCCGTTTGATGGCACTCGGGCTGCTATGGAAACTAATGATGTGAGCCGAGCAGCGGATCATGAAAGCCAGGCAGGTGTGTGTGTGTGTGAAGACGTGTTGAATTTGTATGCTGATGTTTTTTCTTGCTTGTTTGAATTGTGGTAAACGTGAACCAACAACAAAAAAAACTAAGTAGTAAAAACTTAAGTTGTGTATTTGCAAATTTACATTTTTTTAAGTTTTTTTTTTTTTAAAACTTAATAAAACCGTAAGATTTGTATTTACAAATATATTCCAAATTATGCATGAAATAGTACATGATACATTTATTTTACTGCTAATTTATTCCATGCAAATGTTAGATTCACTGCGAATAAATTTGCGTGTCAGCAAATTACACTCCAAGCCTGTCTGTGTGTGTGTTCGCACTTTGTAATGACGTTCTCTTAATTGCTCTATTTTATAATTTAAAAAAGCGCCCGAGGCGGCTATCAGTGGAAAGCTGGGTGTTTGTGTCGGTGTAAATTACAGCCGAAGGCAGCTCGGCTAATATCGTTAATGTGGCGAATCGTGTAAATGAACTGATGTGGAGAGCAGAGGAGAAGAATGGCTCGACTGTGACAGCGGCCACACACTGAGAACACGGATTGTGACGGGAGGGGGGGGTGGAAAGGAGGGAAAACCATTAGCGACGCTTTTATCCAGAAATATGGGCCATTTGCATATTAGTCTAAAAAAGGGGTGAAGTGAAATACGTGTAGCCTGGAGCCCGGCGCGGTGATGCGCTTCTTTTGTCATTGAGGGTAAGTGCTCGTTGCTTCATGAAATATGGTGATTAATAATTAATAATGGGAAATTACGGATGGGCTTTATTGTCTTGGACAACACGCTTGGAGCGGGATGACGAATGTTGCGTGAATTTTTATCAAAAGGTCAAAAAGTTATGGCTGTGTTTGTCTTTTACTTGCACGTAGTGTCTGTTTTTTTGTCTTTTGTTTTGTTTAAGTGGTTTGTTTGTGATGTAATGAAAAAAAAAAGGGAAAATAATAAAACAAAGCGATATTTGTTTGTGGGCTGATGTTTTTATGTCTATATGTCCGTCCGTCCCAGAATTTGTGATTTGTGGATCTCAAAACCCAGTAAACTACCTTGACAGCATTTTTGGTGAGCCTTCTACTTAGACAGCATTTATTTTTTTTTTTTTCAGTTCTAGACTGCATTTTTGGGCATCAAAAGCATGTTAAATGTTTGCCTAGACAGCATTTGTGTGCATCGCAATTAGTGCGCTTCCTTCCTAGGCAGCATTCCTAGGCATTATACCGTTTGAGCTGCCTAAGTAGCAGTTTTGGGCATCGTTTTCGCCTGCTTAATGCATAAATGTAAATGTAAAAGCTTGTTATACGCCCACCGAGACAGCATTCACAGCCATCAAATCTAGTGGGCTGGTTTCTTAGATGCATTTTAGGGCATTATACCTACTGAGCCGCCTACCTAGACTGCATTTCAGACATCAAAAGCTTATTAATTGTTTGCCCAGACAGCAATCATCCATTATACTTAGTGCGTTACCTACCTAGACAGCATTTTTTGGTATAATACATTGTGAACCGCCTTTCTAGATGCATTTAGGACATTGTACTGTTTGAGCTGCCTAAGCAGCAGTTTTTGGCCATCATTTTTACCTGATTAATGCATACATGTAAATGTAAAAACTTGATATACGCCTTCCCAGACAGCGTTTTCGGCCATTATATCAAGCAAACTGATTTCATAGATGCATTTTAAAGCATTATATTTATCGAGCCGCCTACCTAGACTGCATTTTCATGCAGCAAAATCATATTAACTGTTTGCCTAGGCAACAATTGCAAGCATCATAAATAGTGCGCTGCCTTTCTAGACAACATTTTTGGGCATTGTTCCAATTGAGCTTCCTACATACACCGCATGTTTTGGCATCAAACCTAGAGTGTTAGGGAGCTGCCTACCTAGAGGGCTTTGCTGAAATTCTCCCTAAATAGCATTATACTTGTATGCGCCCTATCTAGACAGCCAATTAGAGCGTCTTACAGCATTTCAGGTGGTCAGACCTTCATAGACGGCATTGTCAACCGAACATGACAAGATTTTGGGGCATCATGACTTAGAAATTTTGCAAGCTATCTAGCTAGTCCGCAGTACCGTGTATTTTATATCTTGCTTGTATTCGGGCTTCGTGTCTAATAAGCATTTTTTAAAACCTTTAACAACCTACACATCGCTTTTAGTTTTCATACTTTGTTTTTTTTGGACGTTTATTCGAATAGAAATGCTTAAATGCCTGTCGCTTTTAAGAAACAACCAGAGTGTTTGTGTGTTTCTGTGGTGGTTGTTTTTTTTCTCTGGTTTTTTTTATATCCTCAAGCGTCAAACTCGGACATCTGTACTGTCAAGTTTGTGAAAATATACAGCCGTCGAGGTCCACGGGGAGTCTTTTCTCTCTAGTGATGCTCGGAAGAACTTATTGAATATGGAGCGAAAACTGTTGTGCGAGCAGAAGGGGGGGGGAGTTAGCCCGCAGCAAGAGAGATACTCGGATATTTATGAACAGCGCTCACGTAGTTCCTGCCCAAGTGTAGGTGTTTCGATCCATGTGTGGGTGGAAAAGCGCTCTCATAAGTCATAATTGTCCTTCAGAGCGTCACTTGGTGCGCAATTGTGCCGCCTATTGTCCCAGCGACCTGGAATGGCTCTTGAGCCCAAAGGAGATGAAGAGACGCGTGCTTCCTGTGGTGACGTGGGATAGCGCCAGTGACCTGTGCGCAAACACTCATGGAAAAGTCCATGGCACGGTCTCGGATCATTCTGATGGACCGTCTGGCTGTTTGGATGACAGCTTGCGTGTTTGTGTGGACGCGTGTGGTAGTACCCACCTGTTCTTGTCATTGCCGCCACCTGTGTTACTGTCACATCACGCGCCATGCTAATAACTTGAATTTTGATCAGTGTGTGTGTCACTATGCGTCTCCTCTGGTGGTTTTAGTAATGTAAATCTCTAGCCGGACTAGAATTGGATGCTGTATTCGGACCCAGTTGGTGTACTTTGCGGGATTTCTGAGTCAGGTTAGGCCCATTTGACCTCGAGATACAGGGTGGGTCTTGACTTGGCGTGGGTGTCTTGATTGGCACTGGCTGGATGGGTGAGGGGAGGGGTTGCTGGGTCATTGAGACCCAGGTGAAGACTGCCCCATATGTTCATTCGGACACAAGCTTGAATGGATGAATCCTACTTTAGCTTGATAGGAAGGTTATGAAACTACTTATAAATATGCATTATTTTGAAGGAGTTTTAGAAGGAATTTACTGCTGTATTGATTCGTTATTACCTTAAACTATTGAATTTTTTTTTAAAAACTTGATTTAAAATAGAAATGTTGCGAACTGGAATAAATTGAACTGGAAATTAATAATAATAAAATGAAACCTATATAGAAATATTAAAATGCGTATAGAAAAGGTGCATAAAATGACTAAAAAGTCAACTAAAAGGAAAATATTAAGAATTTTTGATTAATTATAAAAAACTAAATCAGTAGAATTGGTAATTTGGTTTTACGTATTGATTTGAAAACAGTACTGATAAAATATATTTATAAAAAAAGATATAAAACTTAAATTAAACTTAAAAAAAATAATAGTATAAAACTTAAATAATTAGAACCCTTGCCAACTAACAATACTTAATTTGATTAAAGATATAATATTACTAACTGGACATTTAAAATACTACTACTACTACTACTACTACTGCTGCTGCTACTAATATAATTATACACAGAATATTGCATAAATTACAAAAAGGTAAAATTAAATAAAAATCCATTAAAGACACATTATCAATTAAACTAAAATGAAAAAGAAAATAAAACAATATTCATTATTTCTAATAAAACTAGTGATTAAATTAGCAAGATTAAAAATTTGGTCATCTGTATTAAGATGAAGTTAAAATATTCATATTAGATTAAATGCCTAAATAAAATAAAAAATATTACTTTGGCAAGTAACAAATTAATTGATGCACTAAAAAATGTTTTAATTAAAAATTAAATTAAAAACGGAAATTGCAATTAAAACCGATCTTAATTTTGCGACTAATATTATTTTTCTTTGAGTTTGTTTGATTTAAGATTTGTAGTTTTGTCAAATGAGTTAATGCTATTAATTATTTGTAAAAGTTTCAACTCTTGTTGAATAGGTACAACCACAAATTTCTGTAGATGGGGAGTTCTTCACTAAAGAAATTTGCTTATTAAATATTGTAATTAATATGCATAAGCTAAACCTTTTCATACTGAACTGAGTCAATTCTGTCAAAGCAACTGTGATTGTATTATAATCAACATAAGATATTTAGAAATAAAGGGTGGAGTCATCAGCTTTGTATTCATAAAAGCTCACTGAAATGCTTAAAATGCGTCAAATGTTCAGCGCTGAACATGACTTCCTCTCCGTGTATTTTAATGTTCCTGTCTCTCTGCGGCACAGTCTGTTCTCCATATTCATGTCACCACCCTGACACTTTTCAAAAAGCGCTGCAGTGCTTCCGCTCCCGAAAGACTCTGTCAAATGAGTTCAGTCCTCCCTCATGGACGCTACTGTATTCATGCGTCCCTGACCTCTTGACCTCGCCGTGTTTGACCCCTGACCTCTGTCCTTGTGTGTGTGACAGGTGTCCGAGGGTGATGCGGAGCGTGTGCGTGTGCCGTGGCTTGGCGACCCGACCCGAGCACTGGTGACGGGGGTCATGGGACTGCTGCTGCCCCCTGTCCGTCTCTCAGTCCACCCCGCTGCCTCCAGAGGCCCCAGGGTCCTACGCTCCCTAAGGTTCCAGCCCAGTCCTGAAAACAGCACAGCCGGTAAACCGTCTCTTTGGTACAACTGTCATTTTATAAATATGAATACCTTTTGAATTTATCACGAAATAACAATTTTGTTAGTTTTCTATTAATTTGTCAAATGCGAAAATAGAAAATTGATGTATAGAAGTACCCAGTCTATTTTGCATTAGATTTTCAGTACTTCCGTAATAGTTACAAAGTAAATGCATTCTCATTTGTGTTTCTAGGTTTCAGTAGTTACGTAACTTGTGTAATAGTAACAAAATAAATGCATTCTCATTTGTGTATCTAGGTTTCGGTAGTTACATAACTTGCGTAATAGTAACAAAATAAATGCATTCTCATTTGTGTATCTAGATTTCAGTAGTTACGTAACTTGCGTAATAGTAACAAAGTAAATGCATTCTCATTTGTGTATCTAGGTTTCAGTTGTTACGTAAGTTGCATAATAGTAACAAAGTAAATGCATTCTCATTTGTGTATCTAGGTTTCAGTATTTACGTAACTTGCGTAATAGTAACAAAATAAATGCATTCTCATTTGTGCGTAATAGTAACAAAGTAAATGCATTCTCATTTGTGCATCTAGATTTTATTAGTTACGTAACTTGCTTATTAGTAACAAAATAAATGCATTCTCATTTGGTTATCTAGGTTTCAGTAGTTACGTAACTTGCGTAAAAGTAACAAAATAAATGCATTCTCATTTGTGTTTCTAGGTTTCGGTAGTTACGTAACTTGCGTAATAGTAACAAAATAAATGCATTCTCATTTGTGTTTCTAGGTTTCAGTAGTTACATAACTTGCGTAATAGTAACAAAATAAATGCATTCTCATTTGTGTATCTAGGTTTCAGTAGTTACGTAACTTGCGTAATAGTAACAAAATAAATGCATTCTCATTTGTGTATCTAGATTTCAGTAGTTACGTAACTTGCGTAA
>JAUCMT010000053.1:4088084-4107164 GCA_032357475.1 Enteromius thamalakanensis
GTGTGTCGCGATTCTCCCTTATCACACCGTGACACAGGATCGTGGATCTGAGTGTCGCGATTTCGGTTTCATATCGCGAATCGTTACAGCCCTAATCTTGAGTAACTTTCAGCCAATATGAACGCATAGTTTAATATTAATACCTTTTACATGATTTCTCAGTTGTTTTTATGACGTCAATGACTAACTAATAAGATGGTGTTTTGACTATATATCTTAAAATGACAAGTTCTGTAGTGAAGTCTTCGTCATCATGAGTATTAATGTTTGGGCCTCCCGTTTGAGAAATGCTTACAACTCAATGTCAGGATGACATTACTCATACTTATGATTAATAATATTTGTCTTAGATTTTCAAAGACATAGCCTTCGTTTAGTTACCAAATTGAGTCAGAAATTTTCCAATAAAAGAAGTCACTTATGAATTTTAATTATGTAGATTGACATTAGCCTGTAGGCTTAACTGATTGGCCGAGATCAATAATTAGACACTTAGAATACTACTATAGGACATAGATATTAATTAGGTTACATGACCGCACACTTCAGGAAGGTTACAAAGCACCTTCAGACATCATTAATATTCATGATGCAAGCCTTTTGGCATTGTATAATTAATAATTGTACAAAATTTTTACAATTGTAACTTAAATTTGTTAGTAAAAAAAAAAGTTATTTGGACATCACAACTTGAAATAAAAATAATTTAGCTGTCAACTAAATCATCATTGTATGTCTGTATCTCACAGGTGGTGATTTTCGGTCTTGCTTCTGAGGATAATGTCTGAATCTTCTCTGGAGACCAGAAGTTGTGACGTTATGAAGGTTCTGGAGAGTGACGCGCCGCACATGGCCGAACCGCCCGTGACCCTCAGCGACCCCCAACACGCACCCCAGAACAACGGCACACACGCCCAGGAGTGTGTGATAGACGAAAGTTCCTCCCATCAAACTCAGGTAAACCTAGTGACGGCAGTGTTGCATTATGGGTAATGTAGTTCAAATCCTACTAAAAAATTGATTGTAGCCGCTCCCTAAAGTCTTATAATGTGATCGTGGTATGCTGTTGCCCTGGTTTCCATTGTCCTAATGTCTCTGCTTAAAGATAGAGATAAGAGATGAGTAGAATCAGCCAGTCGGATCCAAGCTGGCGTGTGATTGGCTAATGCCAGGAAGGAGAGGGAGGACAGTTAATCTGCACCTGAAATCCTGCTGGTTTATCTGCAAACCCTCAGGGTGTGTGAGCGCGTGTGTGTGTGCGCGCGTGTGACTTTGCCACCATCTGCTCTTGGTGCATTGAGAAAGGGCAGCGGCCAGGTGCATTGAAACACATGCTGATCTCAGCTCTCTTCCTCGCTCATTGTTCATTTCTCTCTCCTCTCCGGCACAATTAGCTGCTTCACTGGTGCACATACTCCTTTAACGATATATATTACTTGCAATAACGGACAATGCAACTTTTTGACCTTCTGGATTTGACACAATTTCCCAGGACTGGGATCATCACATGTAATATAATATAAATTTAATATAAAAGGAACATTATACTTATTATATTATACACATCTTTTGCAGACACTTTAAAAAAAAATAAAATATACAAAAACATGCTATAATGCTATATATATAAATATATATATATATATATATTGCATTAAAGCATGTATAAAATATTTGTTCAAGAGTGTCTGTGTGTGTATATATGTGTGTGTGTGTATATATATATACAAAACTTTATATTTCATTATTTTAATATTTATGACATTTCTTTTAATATGTAAATATTTTCTGTACATTCATATTTAATACTATTATATAATGATTTATATTTCATTATTTTAAGATTATTTTATTATTTTTAAAAAAATATTTAAATAATTATATATATTTCTATTTAATAATATATAATATAATATTCTAAATTTGTATTATATACTTAATTTGCTTTTATTTATTATGTAAGCATTTCTGACATAATTACAAACATGCATTTTCCTCCCTTTTTTTCTAATTACCAGCAGCTAGGCCAATCAGCACAGACTATTAAACGGTCCAAGGTACGGTATGAACGCAGCATGAATTGATATGCTTTTTTAAAAAAATTTATTTAAATTTTTTGTAATCGTTGGTTGTGTTTTGTTTGCCTGCACTCTGTGTGCCTTGCGAGAAAAAGAGAGTAAGAGAGTTCGGCAGTGCATTGTGGGAATAAAAGCCCCTGCTCGAGTCAGTAAAGAATAATAAATGTGCTTCGGTGGGAATGCTGCGTTTAGCACTTCTGCAGCATGTAACGAGGTGCTAGGGGTTGTTAAGAGCCGAGCGCCGCCTCCGGAGATGTTCCCACCTACAGTGACGAATTCTGCTCTGCTCTTGATGCATTTCATCCCTGCATTTTAAACAGCCGCACTTGTGTTTTTGCGATTATGTTGAGTACGTTTTTGTGTTTTTTTGGTTGTTTTGACATTGCCTGCGAGAAACCGTCTCTTGTGTTTATTATCATTTCTAAAAATAATAATTTACATATGAAAAACTGTCAGAGCTGCTTGTTTGTTGTTTGTTTTGTGCTGTTCGTACTTTGAGGTTTTCAGACTTTTGGGGGTGTCGGATGTTTACGTAAGCGTCCGTTTTAATAAACACGCTTTTAATTAATGATCTAATCGCAATCCCCTCCCTAAGCTCTGAAAAGTCTCCTGAGACTGCGAAATGGTGCTTGTGTATTTTTAGTTGCGTTGTTGGACGTTCTTTTGCGAATGAGTGCCAGACGTTTTGGTAACCATGGTTACTCTCCTCCAGTCCAACGGCAAGTTAAAGTTAGTCCGCAGCTTGGCGGTGTGTGAGGAACCGTCTCCGCCTCCGCTCCGAGAACTGATGCACGAACAGGTAAACGAGTGTATGTGTGTACGGACTAGCAAACTACCTACTTTGTAGCTTTTGTGACTTAGTTTACTTATTAATACACAAACTGTTTAAGATAAAAATCTTACATTTACGTTTGTTTTTTTCTCTTAAAATTGTTAAAACTCTCTTCTGTTTTCATGTATTTTAAAATGCCATTTATTCCTGTGAAAAATGTGTAAAGCTGAATTTTCTGCAGCCATGACATTTTTTTTTCTTTTCTTTTCTTGTCAGCGTCACATGGTCCTTCAGAAATCATTGTAATATGCTGGAAAACAGCCATATCAAATTTTTGAGGAAACTTCAAAAAAAATGAAATAAATAAAAAAAAATAAAAAATAAGAATGATTAATAGTTTTGAGGAAAGATTCAACCAAGTGGCCAAAAGTGACAGACATTTATAGCATGTTAACAAAAGATTTCTATTTCAAATAAATAATTTTGTTTTGAACTTTCTATTCATCAAAGAATCCTGAGGGCAGGAAATATAATGCATAAAAAATAAACTGTAATAAGAACCATTATTAATCATTGAGATTGTGGTTCTCTAAACACCAAAAATATTTTTTAAATAAAATTTCTAAAATTTATATTTTCTATTTATAATGTATAAAAAAAAATGTAATAAGAACCATTATTAATAGTTTATGGTTCACTAGCTACAAAAAAAGTCACATTTTTTATTTTCTGTTGCACAAATTAATGTTTAATATTTTATTAATTATTCATTAATATATAATAAATAATAATGACTATATTAAAATATTTTAATCCATTTAGATTTAAAAAAATTTTATTATTATATGTAAAAGTAGTTGTCATTTAATTTTGTTAAAAATAAAAAAAAAAATACATTTAAAACAAACAAATAAATAAAATATAATAACATGATCCAACACCTCACTAACAGTGTTACAAAAGATTTCTATTACAAATAAGTACTGTTTAAATGTTCTGTTCATGAAGGAAAAACTTATTTTTCTAACACAAAAAAGGAGTCCCAATAATATATTGACCAGAAAATCAGTATATTAGAATTTCTGAAGGATCATGTAGCATTAAAATTTGGAGTAATGATGCTGAAAATTCAGCTTTGCATCACAGGAATAAATCACATTTGAAAATGCATTCAAATATTTCACAATCTGACTGTATTTTTAATCAAATAAATATCAGTGAACATGAGTCTTTTTTCAGAAACAAGAAACCAACTAACCATTGTCCTTGCATCTCATAATAATAACGCAGTCAAAACATCAGCACTGCTCTTAGGTCTAAAAACGTTTGCGTGTGTTAAAAGTGGAATTGTGTGTGTGTGTGTTTTAATAGAGCTGTTCGTTTATTGAAGGTGCTCGTGTGTCCCCAGCGCACAATTGCATTCATCCATCATCTATACCAAATAAAATTTTCCTGTCTCAGCTGCCGAGCGCAGTGGATTGCTATAATTGCCTGTTCTTATCCGAACCCCATTTTTGTTCTATTTATTAGGTTAGTCTGCAGCTCAGAGCCGCTATTAGAAAGCCCAGAGCTCGCCGCGGGCGGTCAGCACCATCAGCTCTTTCTATATGAGGCTGCAACTTTATTTGCGCGTTTGCTTATTTCGTAAGGAGGTTATTGATGGTAATTTGCAAAATAGGTGTTTTGTAAAAAGGGTTTTGCAATACAATTGTATATTGATACGTCACAATTCTTTTTCTCACAATGTATCATCAGTACTTTACACTGGTTTAAACGCTGAATTAATGTTTTCCAATGCAGTTAGTGAAATATTAATATTATTTAATAATTTAATTGTTTATTATTATAATTAATATTAGTATTTGGAAATTAGGCTGATTTCAAGAATTTCTTTTTTAAATATATATACAGATAATATAGGTGTGTGTTAGGGCCAGTATTAATAATATATAAGTATTATGTGAATCTATTAAAAATGGCCCTAATGTAGATTTTCTTAACACTGAATTTTTCAAAATTATGTAATGTTCTTTAATATGTAAAATCTATAATGTATTAATCATGTTTTTATTTATACTTTATCATTATGCATTTCTTTCATGTATTATGTTTAGATTTAATTATTAAAAAAACTCTAAATAAATTTGTATAATATAAAAAATATAGTGCAGTAATAACTTAAAAATTATGTAATAAATCAATTATATAGTTATATATCTTCAATTTCTTATATATTTATCAATATTTATCAATCTCAAATGTTTATCATATTAAATTATTTATCCTTTTATACAATCATTAATTTAAACATGTATTTATTCATTAATATTTATTTATACTAAACACAATTTAGTATAATATATAAAAAACTATTAATATAACTAGTATTTTTTATCTATGCCTATATAATTGATTTTTTTACTTTACTTTTTTTCTTAAGTTTTTTTTATATGCATTTATATATTTTCTTAATTTTAAGGTAACATTTATCTTTGTCTTTTATTTATCTTTTTACAACACTTAAAAAACCTATTTTATGTACATTTCGCATATTTATACTTTTTCATAATCAAAATGCTTTTCAAAAGTAGAGCAAAGGATGTTTTTTTTTTATTCTTTTCATTTGTTTAAAATCATAATAAGTACTTGACTTGCATTTTTATGTAATTATTTATTTTTGTAAATTAAAGGAATATGCTAGAACTTGACACTGTAATATTTGAGAGACAGGCAACAGACAGTGTTGATGTCCTTTGAGCAACCTTGCTTTTTAAAGACGTTTTGTTATTAAAAAAAATGAAGTTATCGTCGTCTTTTCTCAATTGGAAGTCATGCAGTGCGCTCGCAGGTGAGGAAGAAAAGAACTCAATGTCTTTGTGGGCGAACCGTCTGAAAGACGAATAAACGTCCTTAATCAAGTGTACGTCCTTGAACGAATGAACGAGACTTCCTCCCCGAGGAAAGAGGGTCTCTATTCATAGACGTTTCTCATCTCTCTGTACCTTTACCCTTTCGCTCTTTCACAACCTTCTCATTCACCATCCATCCATTTCATCTTCTCTCTCGACGTCCCTCGTGTAGCGTGACATTTTTGTCCTCATTCAGAAGCTCGACAGCTAATTCGGGCCGGTCTTTCTTCTGTAGAGGACAGAAGAGAAAGCAAAAAAAACAGCAGTGTACGAATTATAACGAACAAAAAAGCTTGCAGAAATAAAACCAATAATAGTTTACTTCTAAAGGCCAGATTTAATAACAACTTACATCAGCGCAAACCATCTTTAGACATTGAAATTGTAATGTCAGGATTTGCTAAATACGCGCAGTGACGAATTAGCGATGATAAGGCGTTTGCGTTTGTAGGGGTGTTCGTTTCAGACGCTAAATTTATAGGAGGAGAATATTAAAAATGATAAATCGCGATTAAAAAAACTTTTATTTCAATTGCGATTAATCCTGATTCTTTTGCCCACTGAATAAAATGAATCACAGTGCAGTTTACTACTTTTTCCACTTGTCTAATTACTGGACTTTGCGCTATAAATTAACGGCCAAAAAAACATGTAAAACTATTTTGTGCATGTCGTAACGACATCACCCACACCTCATGAGTATTGACTTTTTATTTGCAATTACGTTTGCGTTTGGTATGTTGCGTCGGTTGATATGTAAATGAAATGTTGCATCTGTTTTCTTTAATTTGTGCATTGAGTAAATCACTTGCAGAGGTTTTTGGAAGTTCGCTAATTTTCCCTGTTTCGTAAATATTGCCCTAAAACTACTTCAAACTCAAATAATTTGCCGCTTTTTTTCCTGTACTTTCAGCGTCAAAACTTTGCTTTAAATAGTCATAAATATAGTAAATATGTGATTATTCTGCATCTTCTGAATATATTACATAATTATTCTGAAAATTGTATTTTAGAACTTGACCGCCATGGTTCCCATTCACTTCCATTGTATGGAAAAGAACAGCTTGAACATTTATCTAAATCTCTCTTTTTTTTTTTTTTTTTAGTCAGTCAGAAGGTTTGGGATTTAAATAGTGAATAGATGATGACAGAATTATATTTTTTGGGTGAACTATCTCTTTAAAGCCACTGCTGTTCATTTGGCTGCTCTTTGTCTCACTCCGAGTTTGAAATAATGCCGAGTTTTAGCATTGGAGTGAAGGATCATGGCGGGATTGAGTCCAAAGCTCACAGAAGGGCAGAATGATCTCATAACCTCCACAATCCTTCGTGTTTCTCCTCGAGGGAGTTTGTAAATCCCATTCATGAAATATAAATTCATGTGCAGTCGAAACGGCCAAATGCCCTCTAAAACCCAAAAGCCTTGCACCTGAATGGAATATATTTACTATCATGAACTTTCTGCTTGTCCCGTCACTGTACAAAGTAGTTTTTGACTGGGCTCCAAGTTAATACACTTTATGATTACGATGAACATGATTTATGAGCTATGAGAAGGAATATATATATATATATATATATATGCAAATATATAATCACTTTTGTAAAGCTATTTTATTTCATTGATTTTTGCATTTGCATTTGAACCAAGGATTAAATAATTGATTGATTTTATTGATTTTGTATTAGTGTAGCTTTTTTATTTTTATTTTTATTTTTATTTATTTTGTAACTATTGGCCCCAAATTAGTTGATATAGCAGTTTATTATCTAAGGCTGAAAAAATTAATTGATTTATTATTGTTACCGTTATTATTATATGCACTTTTGTTAAGCTTTTTTCCCCCATTATTGTGACATTTGCCCAAATATCAGTTGGTATATGAGCCTATTGTAATATTTAAAAAAATTATTATTATTATTATTATTATTATATGGACTTTTTTTCCCATTATTGTAACATATTATGAAGTATCAGTTTATATATTAACCTATCACTGATATGAACTACAATTTTTTTATATTGGAATTATCATAATCTATTTTATTTGTTATTAATATTATTAATTTTACTATTAATAATATTTATTATCATGTGCTTAACTAAAATATCAGTTAGTTTGACCTTTCACCAATCTAAAGCTAAAAAGATTAATACATTTTATTTAATTAATGGGTGAGTTTAATAAGTGAATAAGTTAAATAATTTGTTTTATTATCAATATTATTGTCTGATATAAAATATATAATAATATATAAATATATAAAAGATATATTATATATATATTTATAGCATTGATCAATTACAAATCTAAAAACCAACTAGGTTTTTTCTCCTCGATATTTTGCAGAGCATTATGAATCATTTAGTAAGCTTTAATAGTTTTCAGTTGAAAGTTTAGGGTTTATATTGAACTTCTTTTCTTCTTTGTTGTGATTATTTGAGAAAAAGGCAAGTCTTTATTACTTGAGATGATTACAAAGTCTTCTGCTAATTCTCTTTGCAAACTATTTTAATCAAACTCGTCTGATTAGCTGCAACTAAGGGAAAGATCATAATTAGCTTTAAATTACCTTTCTCACTTCATAATGACAAAAAGAGCCATTGTTTGTCTTCTAATCATCAAAAAAGTCTAGTTTTTGGTGACTGGGGAAATATGTAAACGCTCTTAATGCTTCCTGAATGTGAACGTGTGATTATATCAGACACGTCTTGTATTAAAGAACAACTCTTTACACTTTTTATCATTTCTAACAGCGGTGTGTTATTTGTTTGTTTCTAACAGGAAAAGATTCATATCGAGCTCAGTCAGTCTTTCGAAAAAGACGAAACGTCCATCAAAAATGAGGACAGTGAGAAAATCTCCGAAAAGCCAGAGAAAACAGACCCACTCTCCAAGAAGACGCTCTCAAGAGGTGTGTGTGTGTGTGTTTGTTTTTTTGGCAGGCGAGGTGTTTTCTCACCAGCCAGATGGATGCAACAGAATGTGTGTGATGAATCTCTCTCCATCTCGTTCTCAGATCCCAGTCAGGACTACACAGACTCCACAGGAGTAAACCTCCACGAGTTTCTGGTCAACACGCTGAAGAACAACCCCCGGTGTGTGAAAACCCCCCGCCGCCTTCACTACTTCCTGTCGCTTCATTGAGCTCCTTCCAAAAATCATTGTTAAAATGAGCACTAGCGTTACTTTACATAGAGACATATGCAGTGATATTTTTTCCCTAAAGTGTTTTTTTTTTTTTTTCATTTTATACTTAAAATATGTTATATTGATGATATGTTATATTGATAATAGTTATGTGTTCATGTTTGAAAAGTGTGAGAGGAATGCTGTTCTCGGGCGGCTCTTGTGCTGGATTCTCATCAGGTTGATGAGCTGTGATAAATGCTAATGAATGCTGTTCTTACAGGGACAGAATGATGCTGCTGAAACTCGAGCAAGATATTCTGGACTTCATTAGTAACATCGAGTAAGTCGAGCCAGAAAAACTGATGAACTGTTTAAATTTACATAATTAGCTTTTTAGTGCTTCATTTCAGTGAGTGTGTGTGTATGTATGTATGTGTGTGTGTGTGTATATATATATATATACACACACATATAAACAAATACATATATAATGATATAATATATAACATTATTTTTTTACATATTATTGGTGTTTTTTTTTTACATTTTCATTTAGCATTTACAGTTTTAGAATGATCTATAATTTGCCAGGCTGAATATTAAAAATGACACATTTCAATGTTTGTCGACTGAGATTGAATTGAAGTAGAATGAATATAGTATTATATGTTTAGTGATACAATTGAATTTGTATATTAATAAATAATTCTTTACACCCAGTTTTTTTAGGTATTGGACATTAATGTACATATTAAATATTTGACTTTATAAATGTATTTTTATTATCAAATAAGATTATATTTATATATATATATATATATATATATACATCTTTTATTTTTCATAAAATTCTTATGTTTTTTATATATATATAAATATAAAACCATTAATAAGAATTTTATGTAAAATAAAATGAATATAATTTTTATGTCAGCATTCAATTTATTTAAATAATTTATATATAAATATATTACTTTACACACTGCTTTTTCATTTTCGGCCACTTTCATAATATATAAATATATTTAAATTTTTAAAATCTTATTTTAATGAACATAGTAATCTAGGTAACTCTTAATTTTGATGAATTCATTTATTTCTTATCACAGAAGTCAGAAGCGGAAGTTCCCCCCGATGACATCATACCACAGGATGCTGCTTCACAGGGTGGCGGCGTATTTTGGGCTGGACCATAACGTCGATCAGACCGGCAAATCAGTCATTATCAACAAAACCAGCAATACTAGAATGTACATGTGCATTTCAGCTAACCTCGGCAGACAAAACTATCATTTAATTAATCTCTTAAATATAACACAGTTTTTTTTTCTCTCACAGACCAGATCAGAAGTTTTCTGAACACATTAAAGATGATAAAACAGATGATTTCCAAAAGCGGTACATCTTAAAGAGAGATAACTCCAGCCTGGACCAGGATGATGGCAGGGTGAGAAATATGTACTAACACTTAGGAGCTAAAAGATGCGGTACTTATAAATTCTATGTGTAATAACTGGTGCAGTACAGCAGTCAGAAGTATAAAGTGTGTGTGTGTTTTAGCTGCGGATGCGTCTTAAAGACGACAGAAGGAGTAAATCGATTGAGGAGCGAGAGGAGGAGTACCAGCGCGCCAGAGACAGGATCTTCGCCCAAGATGTGCGTCTCCATCTACTATTGTCATGGATTATTAGTTCATTTTTGTTTATTTTTACTAGAATAAGTAATATATGACACTAATAATAAATATGTGTAATGTTAAATTATAAACATTCTACATTAATAATAAAAGAAACTACAACTTTGTATATATTAATATTAGTAACTTAAGCATAATTAACACATTGTTTAATTCGAACACTTTTTACAATTGGGATTTCACATTGCAATAGATTAAATAAAGCAAGGCATTTTCCTCTTTGTTTCAAAAGTAGCAGTTCACAATATTTGTTAGGAATATTATGTGTAAATATTATTTAATACATTACATAAATCTAAAGCCGTTTTCAAAGTAGCTTTTCTTTATTCACAATATATACGTTTATAAAACAAAATATTTTTGTTGTTAAGTGTGGAAATAAATTAGCACATTTAATAAATATAACTAGAATGTTTTTTTTATTAGAATAAACAATTAAAAACTTTTTTTAAAATTTATAATAGTTAATTTGAGCATAACTTATACATTTAGTTCACTGTATTGTTTTTGCACTTCAGATAAAGCTAGAAAATGTCATGTTAAGGACCATTTTTATTCACAAAAGTAGCATTTATTCACAATATTTTTCAAGTAGCTTGTTTAATTTAATAAAATAGAATTTAATAAATATACGCAACAAATTTTTATTTTAGACTAAATTAAGTTTTACAATTATTATAATAGTTAATTGAAATGCAATTAATGTTTGTTCATTGCAATTTAGCTACATTATTAAGCTAGAGCAACCAAGAGAGCGTGTGTGTGTGTGGATTTTTATCCATATTGTTTTACAATAAATTTTGTTTTTTTTCATCTGCAGGGACAAGAACATTTTCCGTTTGATAAAAGGTAAACTAAACAAAACAAACATCTGATTTGTTTTCTTGTTTGTCTTACGTATCTTATCTAATGTTTAAATGTCCTCTAGAATTCAGGAGGACGTGACTTTCATCAACACTCAGCAAAGACGACAGATATTCAGGTAGTTTTTTTGTGTGCTTTTCTTTATTTTTCTTAATTATGTAGCATTTTAAGAGGCAGTGGTTTATCGCTTTTTGCTCTACAGTAGCCCTGTTTTGTTTGCTTGCTTGTTTTCTTCAGACTGAGAGACGGGCACTCGGGAAACAGTCGTCAGAGCAGCTCTGAGAACGAGCTAAAGTATTCGGACCCTCGGCCCTGGAGCAGCACGGATTCAGACAGCTCCCACAGGAACCTGAAGCCTGCCATGACCAAAGCCAACAGCTTCAGCGGCATCAGCCTGCTGATCCGAGGAGACAGTACAGCCAGCAGCAAGAGCACCGGCAAACTGTCTAAAACCAGTAAATAACTCTACTCCTTCACCTGGAGACTTCGTAGAGATGCACGATACATTTTGAGTGGCATGATGGATGCTTTTTAGGTTGCAATTCGATCCTGTTTTCTGCTAAATTAAGCCAGTTTACTTCCTTAATCTCTCTTAAAGTTATTGTAAAAATCTTTCATCAAAATATAGTAATTGTTCCTGCCTCTGGAACTACTTTTTGTTTCTGCTGACATCATCAAGGCCCTTTGTTTAAGCCCCGCCCATTCAGCTTTCGGTCTTATTGAAGTAACGTTCAATTAGTATTTGCCCATTTTGAGAATTTGATTTCTCAGAGTTGTGAGATTTATTATATTTGCGAGTTATAAAGTCTAAATTGAGAGATATAAACTCGTAGCTCTGGGAAATTAAGTCAGAATTGTAAGATATAAAGTTAAAATTGTGAAACTCTTACATAAAGCCTTTTTTTTTCTCCGCGCGACTTTTGCGACTTCTGGGCGATTCTGACTTTTTTTTTTCTTTGAATTTGGGAGATCGAAACTCGCTATTTCGAGTTATAAAGTCTAATTATGAGGGAGGAATGTTCTCTGCGAGTTTATCTCAGTTCTGACTTAATTCGCAATTGCAATTTATAAAGTCAGAATTGCGAGATTTAAACTCGTAATTAGTCAAAAAGACTATTCTGAGAATAAAAGTCAGAATTGCGAGTTTGTATCTTCCTGTCACATAAGTATATTTTAGTATTTGATCATTTTGAGATAATGGTTAAAGTACCTATTTTTTCAAAAGAAGAAATAACAGCTTTGCGTTTATGCTGATATCATCGAGTCCTTAACGTTTAAGCCCCTCCCATTCAACTTCTGTCATATTGAGACTCTGTTCACCATCAAGTTTAAATCTTGGTGTATAAACTGAACTTCCTAATGTATTATTTATTACGCTGAATATTAGTCCGCTTGGAATATGTTACAAAAGCTACAAAATCGAAAAATTTTCAAATATTCTAAAATAGTGTTCTGTAAATAGTTTAAAAATTAATGTGTCCAGTCCATTTAGATTCTGACATTTTTCATTTTTCGTTGAAGTAATTTTCAGCCTAATCAGGTAAATAAAATATTCCTCCATACCGATTATAGTCCCCGAGATATCGTGCATCCCTACATGTCTGTGCTTTTTAAATAAGGCTAATATAATTTTTTTACAGACTGTAATTTATATTGGAATTACTGTCGAGCAAAAAGATTCCAAATTCTACATTTGTGGGTAATTCCAATATAAGCCCTAAATAAAAAAACACAGCTATTTTAGAAGTAATTAAAGACATTTTTGAGATCTTTTCTAGCTTATGTGTCCAGATACCTCCAAGTGTGTGTGTCGGCTTTGACCATCCCAGTCTTGCTTTGCTATGCTCATCATTTTGTTCTTTTGAAGACCTTTTTTTTATATTTTCATCATTTCTTGTTCTTGCTTTAGGCAGCTGTGCTTTGAGAATGTGAATGTGTGTGGCGGAAAGCATCTCTTTGCCCTCTTTTCACCCATTTCATGTCCATCGAAGAACAGCTAAGAGAACACATTGATATTCTGAGCTGTCTGCTCTCGGCTTCATTGGTTATTTATGCTCTGGCATTTAGAAGCTCAAGGAGTCTATGCCAATATATATTTATCAATTTTAAAATTTAATGGTTCTCCTCTTCCGTTCAGAAACCCCTGGATCGTTCCTCCTGCCCAGTTACATTTGAACAGTCCTACAAATTATTGCTTATCCAGTGGTTTCCAGGATTTATATTTATTTATTTTGTTGCTTTAAGATAGACAGATAGTTAAATTGTTATTTATTTTAATTATTAACTTTGTCAGTTTATTTCTAATTTCTAATTATAATTATTATAATTTTGTAATTTCATATGAATAGTTTATTATAATCAGATTATCTTAAATAAGATTTTAAGGCTTTAAAAAAAAGTCAAATAAATAAATCATAAAAACGTTATTAATATAATTAATAAATTATATACATTTATATTAAAGGTAAATTAATAAATATAACTAAATACTAATTAATAATTGAAAATTATTAAATTAAAATTCAATAATTAAAACTAATTAATAAATAAATAATTTATTATTTGTTATTATCCAGAGATTTTTGTCATTATTATTATTTTTTGTTGTTTTTGGTTGCTTCAAAATATACACATCAGAAAAGAAATTGTGAATATATTTTTTTAGTATTTACTACTTTTTATTTTAATTAGTAACTTTTAGTTCATTTATTATTTTTTCAATTTACTACCAAATAATTTGTGGATTTTATTAATATTTAATAATATATAATTTATATAATCAATTTTATGATGATAAATTGCAAGTTTTTTTTTAAGTTGTGATGCTTTGTTAGTATTCCAAATAAATAAGTCCATTAACAAAATTAGTAAATAGTGTTTGTTATAGTCTTTTTTTACATCTCAAAAAAGATTAATAAACACAAATATGAATACCAATTAATACAAAAACAATTGTTTTAAGTAAATAAATATATACTTTTAGAAATTTAACAATAATAAAGATTGAATCAAATTGATAATAATACTATTTGATAATTATTGCGTAGAATATCCAGAAGATATTATCAGTTCATACCATCATCAGAATCGTCTTTTTTGGTCTGATTTTTATTAGACCCAGCATGCATGGTTATTTTTCCTTCCATCATTTCCAGCGATTTAGTTTTTGCCCCGCCCATGAACCCCTCTTCATTGGTTTCCCATTTCTTGTCTGTGCCAGTAAAAGCTCTTTGGTTCTTCGCCCTTCTTTAGGTTCAGACTCTTCTAGTAGCGTAGGTTCCTCTTCCGGGTCGCTTTCTCGGCCAACTCAGCTGCCGCTCCCCTGCCCTGTTCTGTCCCAGCCCAGCCGGGGTTTCACTGTGGCCCCGGCGGCCCCTCCACCAGCCCCGGCGGCTCAGAGCGCGACTAACGCTAACATTAACACTAACGCTAGCTTCTACATCGTTCCTCTGGACAGCAGCGCCATCCCGCCGGGCAGTGTGCTGCTCAATCCACAGACAGGTTGGTGACGACTCTTACCTCAGAGAACGGACGTTTCGCTGCATCACTTTTTATTCGCGATACTAACTTTTCGTACTAATTCTTTGTTGCGCAAATGAGCTGGAGTTCGTAAACGACAATTTGTTTTTGTTTTTTCTGAACTGTTTGTGTGTCTTTTGTCTTCTGCAGGTCAGCCTTTTGTTAACCCCGATGGCAGTCCAGTGATCTATAACCCCACTATGACACCACAGCAGGGGCGGGTCCAGCAGCCCATGACTCTACACCCTCCCCCACCCCCTCCCCCTCTGCCTCCTCCCCCTCAACCAGCAAATCACCTTCTAGCACAGGTCCGGAAAATCTGATGGTTTTTTTTCAAATGCGTTTTTTCATTGTTTCAACTATTTTCATTGTTTGCTTCTTTTTTTATTTCTTTAATATTTTTTTACATTTAAATAATTTAGTTAAATGTTTAATTCGATTTTATTTTAATTAATAATCTAAGTATTTTATATTAAATATAATTAAAATTAATAAAATGCTCTGTGCATAAACTGCCGTTCCTTCTAAATACAGGTGACGGAGATTACGGCGCTAATCAAAGAACCGGCTTTACTGATGAGATGCGCGTAATATATCGTACGATATATATCGTGCAGCCAAAAACAAGCTCCATGATCAGCATCTTGGCAAAACCCCAGCATTCCAGAAAGCCCAAGTCTGCCAGAGGATCCATATTTCTGGAAGCTTGAGGTCATTTCCATTTTGGGTGTCCGAATCTGCATAAAGGGTTTCCCCAGCCGAATCCTGTAAGGTGACTTCAAGTACAGCTGAAAGTGAAGGCCCACAAATGTCAGGCTGAGGACGCCGCAAGTGATGATTCCTTTCATGCTGATTTGGTCTCACTTTCAAAGCTAGATTGGGAGAAACATTTACATTTACTTTCAGTTTGTGAATCATTTTGACCAATCCGGTTTGCTGGGGGGTTTTGGAGAGGGGGCTTGTCAATAAAATGGCATAAGTTAGCAAATTGGATAAAAATAACTTTTTTTTTCTTAACAGGGCAAGGAAATCTCTGAAAATTATGATTACTTGCAGCTGCTGTAACAAAACCTGCTGTTCTCTTTCATTAACAAATGCATATTTCTGTAATAAAAAATAAAAATCCATACCAAGTTGACGTGAAAAATATGAATGTCTTTATCTCACCAGTTCTCTTATAAACATCTCCCAGAAGTGATTGACACAATATGATACAAAGTTAGCCTTTCTTGATAGATTTGTGCCATCTGTACAAAATGAAGTGATATGGAAGACCGCAGAAAGGGAGGAAAAACCCTTTCACATACAGTAGTTAACAAACATCTGCAGAACAAAATAAAAAACAAACGAAAAAAGAATTAAAACATTCCTATTCACATCATTAAATTCATTGTAACACAGATAATTGTTTTACATAAAGACATAGTATAAATACTCTTATTGGCATGAAATAATAATACTGTTAGAACGCTCATAGCTCACGTACAAACATAAAGCCGATATTCAAAGACAAGCCTGAATCAAAGTCATCCAAAAAGCGGCTCAATACTGATTTCATGCTCTCTTTACAGTAATTCAATAGCGCTCACTTGCATTTCAGCGTAGTTGACATAATTCAAAGTATTGCTCAAGCCATTACGATACAAAATACGTCAAGCGAAACCCTTTCCGTTCAGAAGAATCTTGACCCATTCATTTGGAAGTACAATTGTTTTGGAAGTGTGGCCACGTTAAAAGATGAAATACAACCAACTGATATATTTGTTTTCGTCTAAATGGACCGTTAAAATGTTATATATATAATCACTGAAAAGCAACGAAACATCTGCGATAAATCCAAAACATTTCAATAAAAGCATAAAAGCGTCTCAAAATTCACACTTGATACATTTCGCAAGCAATATACACACCGTACCTTTAAATTAAATCTAAATAAATACACATCGACCCTTGGATAACATTTACGGACTCATTAAGAAGATAAAGTCGGTCCGTTCAGCGATTCGAAGGGTCGACTGTCCTTCCGGTAAATCATTAAGTTTAACAGCGGTTATCATTTTTCCCAGCATGCAGCAGGACATTGAGACATCAGCTTGCATTCCATTTAATTAAAACGCACTGAACTAGATCAAGTCAGTGTGGAATAACCATATTTACACCAGAAAAAGTTAAAACCATTTGAGTGAGTTCCTAAAGGCAGAATTATTAAGAATATGTATAATAAACCCATACCGAACGTCTAAAGACGTCTCACGGGAAAACACCCCAAAATCAACAGAAAAATACCTCAAAAGTCATGAAAAGGTATTTGTAGGAATATTGAACACACACACACACACACACATACACACACACACACACACACATACATACATACATACATACATATATATATATATATATATATATATGTTTTTGTATTATGACATTATTTTAATGTTTTTTACTATTTAAATAATCATACTTTAAGGCAGTATAACAAATGCTACCATATTGAAAAAAAAATTTTATGTGTTTTTTTTTTTCACAGGGTAAAATGTGCTTTAAAATCTTTATGATCCTAAAAATGTGCTTCATTTTCTTTATGTGCCAATTTCTATCCGCATCTTTTGATTTTGGGGTGAATTATGAACGTTTGCCAGGTTTCATGGCATACACCCTTTTACTGTATACTGTAAACATTCAATACCGTGTCTTTCTCCAGCATTCATTCAGGGGCAGTCGAATCCATGTCCAGTCTTATTGTTGGTCCATTCGGACAAGTGCGCCAAGGCACTGTTGGGTAACAAACCAGGCAGCAGTTTTTAGACACAATATATGCCCTATAAACATTCGACGAAAGCTCTAAATGAACACGAAACAAAATCGAAATCTTTTCTAAACGAAGCAGTTTGCGGTAATACGGCATTCTCTCTGGGCAAGGAAGCTTCAATACTTCAATAAAACAATATTTCAACGAAAGCTGCACGTCCCCAGCGTTTTAGCATCCACGTACGTCAGGGTTTGGCACTAAATTGAGAACGAAGCAAGACTCAAATAAACACACAATGCGAGATTGTGACAATAACCGTCAAAATGTGAGTCGCATTTCAGTGTTTCGAAACAAACCAGGTCCTTTCCTGTTTTTGGCAAGCAAAAATACTTTACGGCAGCAGAGAGACTTCTTTTTTTGGATGTTTTCTGAATATAAAGATGAAACGATTTAAGACAGTTTTGTTTTTTTTGGATCTGCACAATGTCGGGGTTACTAAGACACGTTTTCCCATCACGCTCTGCTGTAACGGCACACAGCTGGAGTGCACCTCACGATGTAACAGAGAGCCGGAAAACCAGGAGAATTTCAGGAGAGGACCGGAATGGTGCACGGATGAGGGACAGGAACATCGAAGGCAGTGGGACTCAGATTATGATCGTAGAATGAGGTAAAGCCACGATAACTGAATCCAGAGCAGAACTTGCATCGGACAGTGTAAAGAGTGAGCGCCGCCACACTCCGATGTGTTCTCCTGCCGGAAACACACAAACAGAGAGTGTTTAGGTTAACGGCAACTAGAGACTTACCGTCAAAAAACAAGCTGAGGGTGTTTCTCTGAAGTTTTAAGGTGTTCCAATTGCTATTTGGTTTCTAGGATGGTGTGAGTGGTTGCCAGGGTGTTGCTATGCAATTGCAAGGCTGTTCTGTTGGTTGCCAGGGTGTTTTGGGTGGTTATCCAGGGGTGGTTCTTTGAGAGTTCTTGACAAATACTTCAGTTATATATTCTATAACACCAGACAGGACTCAAAGCACCACATTGCACCATGCCATGTCTATAAAATTCTAACACATTGTTTTATATGAAGGGCTCGGGACTTTTTGCAAAACAATGTGTTCAATTTTTAAAGATGTGGTGCTTCTCATCCAGTGTGTGAATGCTTTTAGGGAGTCACTATGTGGTTGCTACCCTGATAGCACACGTACATCTAGAAGACGTCTATTTGACATCTGCAAGACGTATTATTTAGCTTGTTTGCTCATCTGCAATACATCTATTGGACGTCTCCTTTTAGATGTCAAATAGACGTCTATAAGATGTCTTTAAGATGTTTATGATTTAGAATGTATGTAAAA
>JAUCMT010000053.1:4110173-4121682 GCA_032357475.1 Enteromius thamalakanensis
TGAAAATTAATCTAGATTAATCTAGATTAAAAAAAATAATCTATGCCCACCCCTAATATATATATATATATATATATGTATGTATATATATATATATATATGTATGTATAATTTTTATTCATTTATTATTTTTATTTTTATTTTCGCTCATCCACCATATCTCATCCGGTGCATGCAAATTACAAAAAAACAACATTATTATTTTATATATTTATATATTATTAATATATTATTTTATATATTTACATATTTTTATATTATATATTTGTTAACAGTTTTTAATATATACATAATTCTTTTTTTGAGTGCATCCACTGTATCTCACCCAGTGCATGAAAATTAAGAAAACCCCGCCCACAAATCGCTTCATAACTTAGAAAACGATAATAAAACTAAAGGGTTTATTCCAGAAAACACATTATCCATAATTGAAAATTAAAATATAAATTTAAAATGACTAGTGATATAATAATAATTAAATACTTAATAGTTATTTTTCCCTTTGATCATTTCTTGAGGTCATGTATATATAAAAAAAAAAAAAAAATTCTTAATGCTGAAAACTGAAACTCGCGTCTAAAGGTTGATGAACATATCTCTGCGTCATTTACTGACGACAGGTATTTTTTAATTGGATATCAAGTCTTTGCACATCTCTCTGTTAATAAGTTTGCATTTAATGTTGTTTACATTTCTGGTTTCTGCTCGTGCCTTACGGCGTTTGTGAAGAGATCATCACACGTTCAAGAAGCAGCGAGAACAATCGATGTTTACTTGAATACACCTCGGTGTTAATAAACGCTCAGCTCTGTGTGTGGGGTGATGATTATATTGCTGAAGAAGTGGGTGTTTTAAATGAGGAAGAACCGAGACCCACACACTCTTTGACCTTTCCCTGTTTAATAAAGCACTTTAATTGGCTGTGTGTGTAGCAGTTCCTAGTTTTTGTCTGTTATTGAATAATTCAGCAGCAAACATTGTATTTCTAACAGCAGGGGTGATATATGTCTGCACTAGTGAACATTCACAACTCCAGAGGTTAATAAGAACAATAATGCAGTATGTGTGCATGAGGTATATTAATGTTATGAATAAGAGAACAATGTGACATGCATTATTACATTTAGTGTAAATAAGTGACACATTAATATCTAAATAATATTTATATATAGTAGTATAATACTGTTTTGTAATAAAATGTATATTTTAATAGTTTACAGATCTATACACTGTGTATATGTGTAAAATATCTTGTAAATTGTTTAAATTTTATTTATTTATTAATGGTCCCGTTTTCACATTAAAATATTATTTTTAATTATTATTAAAACTTATATATTACACAATATAGTCTTTAATGTTAAAGCATGTCTATTATGTTCATTTTATTAGAATATATTGCTTCTGGTTTATTATTAGATTATTTATATTAAATAATAAATGTAAATAATGTTATTTTTTTAAATAATACACAAATAAAAGTAGTGTTATAATACATTTATTGTATTTCATAAAAATATAGTATTAAATGTGTTTATTAGCAGTTGACGAAATTTAGTTTATTCTATTTTTACCATTTTTACTGTTTGATGTAATGCATTTTGTTGCATAACAATTAATATAATAAAAAAAGTAATATACTTTTATAGAATTAAAGTAATAATAAATTAAATGCTTTTAATTTTATATAGTTATGCATGTCTTTTTTTTAATAAACATTTTTATTTAAAAGCATTTTATTGCAATTCATAAATTAGTAATATTATTAATGTTGGTAACATTTTATTTTAAGGTGTCATTATTACACGTTGCATGTACTTTTATAATAACAATACATTATGCATAATTGCATGCAAGTAACCTTAAACCAAAACCTAATCCTGTCCATATAGTAAGTACATGTAGTTAATTAAAATTACTCGGTACTTAAATATATAATTACTCTGCAACAAGAACACCTTAAAATGAAGCCCAACCTTTTTTTTAATATATATATATATATATATATATATATATGCATACATACATACATCGTATTATATTTTTTGAATATGTATATTTTGTTTATTTGCAGCTGTGCCTCCACCGCCCCCTGGTGGTGGTGTAGTAATGATGCAGTTGAGTGTTCCTCAGAGCCAGCAGCCGAGAGCCCCGTCCCCAACGCACTGGAAACACAACCGCTACTATAAGCCCAGCGAGCTGCCGCCGCAGGACACCTCCCAGGTACAGTCACCTGCGTCTCGTCCCATGTGACCTCATTCTCACATGACACAACATTCCAAATCTTTCTCTCTCTCGCGTTCTAGAATAATCCGCAGCAGCTGCTAAGCCCCTCCCCTTCTCCGGCTCAATCACCTGCTCCCTCCCATCTGGCCAGTATGAAGGGGCCTCGTCCTGGCCACGCCCCTTTCCCCATCATACCTCAGTTGTCCCGTTCGTACGCTCCAGGCCAAGGTGAGCTGAACATAGTGCATATAATTTACATTTTTTGGTATTTTTGCCATATTTCTTATGCTTTGGTTATAAGTTTGACAAATCATTATTTATTTTTTACATCTTATTTTTTATTTATATTTTTATTATATTTCTGGTATTTTTAAGGTACTTTTACTGTTTTTATTTTATTTTATTTTCTGTATTTTTAGGGATTTTTGACATATTTCTAAAACCTTTTTTAAATTAATTTTTTAATTTTATTATTTTTTTTATATAAATTATTTATTGCTTTCATTTATGTTATATTTAAGGTAATTTACATTTTTTGGTACATTTAGTATATTTTTGGTATATTTCTGGCGTTTTAATGTTTTGGTATATCCAGCACTTTTTTTATTGGTATATATTTGGCATAGTTTTGTTATAATGTGTCGATTTTCGGGATAAATTTGGTGTGTTTTGGTATATTGTAAAATATTGTAAATGCGTATTTTGTGTATTTTTGTGTTTTAGTGCAGATTTATTTTTTGTTAGTTTGTTTACTTTACTAAACTTTACATCCAGGTTTGGATTTTTTGTATATGCTTACTGTAATTTTTTGTTGGAAGGAGGGGGTATATTTTGGTATATATTGTGCATTTTTGCTATAGTTTAGATAACATAGGTGTTGGTGTGTTCACAGGTGATGGCAGGTATCCTCCTCTGATTGGGCAGCACCTCCAGTATAACCCCCCCATCAGGCCCCCACTAATGCACGGCTCTCATGTGGTCAACCACCACCATCATCATCATCTTCATCACCACCAGGTTGAACACACACACACACACACTGTTCTCACACTCAACATCAGGTGATCTAACGACAATAATGCACATCTAGCATCATCTTCATCACCATTGCCATTGTCATTGTTAAACACGGGACGTTCTCGTTCTTCATGTACATCGGCTCACGCTCGCCTCTGTTGTCCTGTCTCAGGGTCCTGTGGGTGTCCGGCACGGCTTGCGCAGTCGAAGGCCCGCAAAGAAATCACTGTCTACTGACATGAGCCCAGGAGAAACGGGTATGAGAATCTGAATTATGAACAAACAGTTAAATAAAGATAGAGTTTGCTGGCTAAAAGAGCACAACTATTTCAAATATGAATTGGTCTGTTTTTGAAGTGTTTTCACTTTGAGGACATTCCCAAAATGATTTCATCAGAAACATAAACACATTAGGTGAATATTTAAAACAATTTGTTGTTGTTTTTTTGTCATTTAAAATTTAAATTTAGTATGAGAGTGTTATGAAAGATGTTGTAAGAGCATCTTTGATTTAAGCATGTAACCAAGTGCTGTGTGTTGTTATATTCCCTTTATATAATTAAAATATATTTTAAAATATAATTTAAAAATTAAAATATAATTTTAAAATATATTTTAATTATAGTTCGAATGTATGGAAAGTATTATGGGAAAAATTGTAATATATAAACAACCATATAATCAACTAATACATATATATGTGTGTGTCTGTGTGAATACATTTACAGTATTTGTGTGTGTAGTAGCTTTATTATTTTTTTAAAACTGATTTTACACATGAGTATTTTTACATTTGTTACTTTAATAGTATATTAGGAATTATAATTGAGTGAATTATATGCAGTTAAAAAAGTAGTTAAACCATATTTAGTATTGGAAAATGGAATTAATAATAAAAAATTATTTAAATATAATATGTAAAAATATTTGTACATATATATTTTTTTGCTTTTGTATAATTTTAATGTTTTTAATTTATAATTAAATGTTGTCATTTAAATAGAAATAAATATATATTAGTTCTATATTTAAAGTTTATATTTTTATTTATATATATATATATATATATGTATATATATTAGAGCCTTTGGTATTACAATATTAGTACTAAACTATATATTATAAATAGTGCTGCACGATTAATCATATCGCAATCACGATGTCAGTCTATGCAATTACATTACAGCAAATGTTGCAATTATATTAAATAAACAAATGCATTCGTGGACGTAAATCGACATTCATTCTTGCGTTCACACCAGACGCGAATGTGAAACGTCAATGCAAAGACGCAATTAGACATCCTGCAGTGCGATTTACGCGAATTAAGCGGGTTTTACGGCATGCATAAGCAAGGCAGAAGCGGCGCGTATGCAGAGCAGAAGCAGTGTGCGCCAATTGTGCTTCATACTGGCAGCTTATACTGAAGCAGGCTATAGACAAGCATCTTTCTGTCGTATTTTCCAGCGTTCTTCCCCGAACACCATGTGCTTTAATTCATGTCATTTCTCTGCACCTGCTACGCTCTTCTGTGCTGCCCGTGTGCTCTCATCCATTAACATGGGCGTAAAAAAAAATACGCGCTGCTTATGCCCTGCTGACTTGTGCAGTGTGAGACCGGCGTAAACTCGACATATTCAAGCGTCCAACTACACGCAAGATATTTTCGCCCAAGTCCCCACAGATGTGAACGCATTTTTAGCAAAGAGGGATTTGAGAAAATGCTTGGCACACTGGACAAGAGAAACCAAATGAAATATACTAAGTATATGTTACATCCTGCTAAAATGTTTTGGGACAACATGTAATACAAAAATGGGTATTTGTTCTTAATTATCTGTACTTTTGAAACTTTAATTTTATTTCAATGTTAGTTTAATTCAGTAATGTAAAGATGTTACTGTTGTTTAATTTTGTACAATTTAGTTTTAATTAGTTGTTGCTAGATTACACAGTGTACTGGTATCTCAGTGGAGAAATACAGACTTTTTACAGGCATTTTCGTTTATAACAAGTTAAGTCAAACCACTTTTATATCGTATAGCAATTGCAATTTTTACCTTAATAATCGCAATGTGACATTTTTCCCGAATCGTGCAGCCCTAATTATAAAATTGGTATGTGATTTAATGTAAATGGAGTGAAATAATTCAAATTAAACCTGAACTATAAATAAATGCATTTATAAATAATAAAACAATTGTAGTAAATGTAAATCAGCGCATGTATCGTTATGACTTTTGTTGAACATGATCCGTTTTTAACTAAGATGTTGCCTGTGTGTGTCCAGACCCCGGCCGTGTTTTGGAGGTGACCGACCTTCCGGCTGGCATCAGTCGAGTGGAAGCAGACTCTATACTGGCAGATCTGAGCAAAGTTGGCGCTCTCATAAAATGGCTGCCCAAACCCTCGCCCCCCATCCAATCAGAGGGAGCGGACATTACGAACTCTGACCCTCCCAAACCACCCCCTCATGACCTGGCGTCCACGTACACCATCCTGGCCTTGTTCCCGACGAAATACATGGCGCAGAGCGCGCTTCAGAAACTCAGCAGCTCTATCACCAAATTCAAACTGAGAACTAGCAAGGAACATAACGAACAGCACACGCTCGCCAGATCCAGCTCTCAGTGAGGCCACGCCCCTTCCTCTCTCTCCACCAATCACCACCATTGCCTCAGGCTCACTTCCTGCCATTTCAGTCACACCTTCCTGGTTTTGTTTGTTTGTTTTTGCACCACTATGGCTTGATCAAAACGGGTTTGTTACTTTCGAATGGGGTTTTCACGCTAGTTTGTTTAAACACACACACAAAAATTGTAACGTTGTAGTTAAATTTGTTCTTTCACGGTTTCAGACAAATTATCTAGCTTTGTTATTTACACGGAAACCAAAACGAATTCAAATGATATACGTTTGGCTTGTTTTTCTGTTCATCTCGAATAGATCAGGATCGCAAAACTGAAACCGGAGCATGTTGTTTGTTGTTGTTTTTTGTTTTTTTTCGCAAATGTCACATCGTACGAAACAAATCACTTTTTTTTCTTTAAACGAATGGGATTAAACAACCCAACATGCTACAACTGACCCATGAACATGAAGACGGGGACACAAGGGAACACTTTTCGACCTGTGCCTTTGAGCAGGGACGCACTGTTTACGCCAAACAACGACGAAGCCAGAAAAACAACGTCCAAAAAGTTGTAATTTATACTGTAGCCGAATCCAAATAAGCAAGTCTTTTTTTTTTCTTATTCGTCCGAGTGTATTCTTGTTTTTTGGCTCTCCAGTATGTGGACTGAGTGTTTTTGAATTTTTAACTTAATTTAAACGTTGATGGAAACGGCGCAGCGGCCAAAACGAAAGGTTTTATCGCTTTCTTTCTCTTTTCCTGTCTTTGGGACGATGGACAACAGTCCATTTATGGGTTTTTAGAATTCTTCTTTCATTAAAAGTCACTGGAATAAAAGTTTGCACTCTCTCTCATGTCTTTTCCCCCTTTTTCTCTCTCTTGCATTTTTTCCCCTTTATTTTATTTTTGTTGCGAGATGTGTGGACTATGAAAGGCTGTAAAATGTTTGCTGGTGCAAGTTGTTTTTATCTCAGTTTGAAACCAATAAATGTTTACACGTAACGGTTTTCCACCTTTTTAACATTCTTACTGACTGCAAACATTAAAACATTATTTCAAATATATTTGATAATTATGTTTTGCATAATATGTAAAAATTACAACAAAAAAAAAAAAAATATATGTATATATATATATGTGTATATATATAAAACGGTTTATTCTGTATATATTTTAAATTATTTTTTTGTTTTATTTTTGTTTAAATAACTAATGTATGTGTATATACATATTTCGCAATTGCGACAATTCATGTAATTAACAGCATAACTTGCTTTACTTTACTCCCAATTTGTTATTTATATATATTTATTATAAATACAAATCCCTAAAATATTATAATATATAAATATATTTTATTTATTTATTAAATCAGTATGCTATTATGGTATTAAGTTTCTTTTAGCTGTGCAATTCTAAATCCCATGTCAAAACTGAATGGTTTTTGTTCTGTTAAGTTTCCTCTTAAAAACATCCAAATCAAATCATCAGGTGAAATAGACGCATCACCGACAGAGAATTCCAATTCCATTTTAGATTCTCACTAAATGCTTTGTTCTTTCAGAATGAATTGTTCCCCGTAGATCAATTCTTGAAGAGAAGAATATTATGCTGATAAGTTTTGAAGTTAGTCCAACTGTTGATTTTTTTTTTTTATTTTTTTTTTTTCACTTTTGGCACATAATTTCTAAAGAAAACAAGATGAATCAGCAATGACAGGATTTGTTGCTAGACACAAAAGACTTGTCCAAACCCCAGCTAGGCCAACAAATCAATTTTTTTTTATGCTTTAAATTTGATAAAATGATTGCTTAAGTCAATTAAATAATTAGCCATTTGCACATTAAACTGCCTGACCGATCCCATGTTTCTCTTCAAATCATCATAGTTTAGAACACCTTTGATGAAAGGATTTGATCCACTTAAAATGTTGCCAAATTTGCTTACTGTATATGGGTTCTCTTTCTAGACACGAGGTCTGTGTGTCTGTATGTACATCATGGTGCAGCCCAGGGGGCCGTCATGACTAAGTTGCTAAAATACCGACCAGGACAAATGAATTAAAGAGAACCAAGAACACCAGGGTAGTTCAAATCTCTCATATCCCACACAAACAAATATTTACATTTTAAAGCACAGAAAAACCGATGTGCGCGAGCGTGTTTTAATGGCTACTTTTGTTCAATATCGCATGAAAAAACATGCGGATAATAAGAAACTAAATTAAAAGCCAGGCATCTACATAATCTTTTCTGAATGTTGTCGAAGTTCCTGATCTCCTGACCCTCATATTCCGCTTCATTCATACTGAGACCTGCTCAGACCTGCTCAGAGACAAACAGGATGTTCAGCCGAGCCTGGATTACACCGGAGGACCCACAGAGGTGTTTGTTCACACGCTTGTCTGATATCAAACAAAGAGAAATGGGCTTTCATTCAGACACACGGCGAAGCGGACGAGTCTGACAGATTGTGGGCGGTTTAACGGAGCAGGACACACACACACACACTCGTTCTTCTGTGTGATGCGGGAACTTTTTATCCAACCGGAATTTGAAGACACGCATTCAGAGGGAAATGCTGACGGGGGTGTTTGAAAGACTGTAAACGTGAGAGCCGCGTATGGGTGTTATAAAAAGCAGAATATTTTGGGAATCGTATTTAAATGCATATGGCATGTTTTTAAAAATGTCATGTTTGTTTCTTACACTGACATTGTATTAAAATCTCCCTGGCACGAGAAAACATGATAGGCCTGCAATATGCCTATTATATAAAATAGTAGGCCTGTGTAGTTTTCTTAAAAATTGTATTCAGATTATTACAGGAGTATATATATAATATGATTATACTGTCAAAACAAAAACTATAGACACTATAGCTAAATAAAGCAAACTAACACACTCTCAGAAATATTCACTTTTGTACCTATTAGGTTAAAATATGCTCCAGTTTCACAGACAAGGCTTAGGCTAGTCCCAGACTAAATTGCATGTTTGAGCTCTCTCAGATGAATGATGTCAGTGCCATTGTTCTGTGTTAAGATGCACACCTAATATTTTCTTATGAGGCATTTTTGTAAAAGTTGCGTAGATATCTTAATTTAACTAATGCCTAGTCCTGGCTTAAGCTAAACCCATGTTTGTGAAACCGCGCCTTTTTGTACCTTTAAGGTACCAAAATTGACCATTTAGGTGCACATGTACCTTTTGAAAAGGTAACTCCCCAGTGACAGACCTTTATTTCTGAGAGTGTTCTTTATGCAGTGGACTACAAAATTGAATTGACCATATTTTGCTTAAATGTTTGTTTGTTTGTTTTCTTTAATTGCTGATGCGACCTTTTTTATACCACTGACTAAATAAAATTTAACATTGCTTGGTAATTGGTTGATCTAAATTGGTATCATTTATTTGTGTGCTTGCATTTAACAGCTGACAGTCTAATTCATGACATACCCTACCTCTCTATTAAAGTTAGACACTATTAAGAACTCTGAGTTGTTGTTATATTTTATTACCATTTTTAAACTACACTAAATAAACAGTGATAATATGAGAAATGTTGGTGTCTAAATCCATTTTGGATTGACTGTATGTAAAGTGTGTTTATAATTAAATGTTATTTGATGAAACTCAATTAAACCCAAGAAGCATCTTTTTTTTATAATATTTGATTTTATTATTTATGATTTTTTTTAAATAATAATAATTGACCATGCACAACTATTTTTTTATTTTCTTTTTGCTATCTCTGGACTTACAAAATTATCATTAGCTTCAAATTAAAGTTTAATTCAGAAATTAATATGACTCATAAAATGCATTGGCTACATCAAAGTATTTAAGTTTTAAATGATACAACGCAAAAAAAGAGAACTTAGTGCCATTCAACTTTAAACGAAATAGATACAAACGACAAGAAGGCTACAGTAGAGTCTGGACACAGCACACAATACTGTTACTCATTAAACAACCACCAGAGGGCGCCATTATACTGAGGCGTAATGCTAAAAACTGCGAAGTCCTGCCTGATAACATGAGATAAGAGTCTAACGCAGTTTTTAATGTTACGACTGCATGACGTTGCATGTTTCATTAAATACAGATGTTTTGTGTAAAAACCATATTAATATCTCAATCACATAATGAAGGAGATGATCTGCTGTTTACATTTGTTCATCGCATCAGTTTTTGAGGACTGCTGTTACACTGAGCATTTATTACAAATGCAGTCATTTTTAAAAAATCTTTGTTCATTTTCATCATAGAAATATGCTACTGTTATCTTTCTCAAACACATATTCAACCTTTTGTTTAATTTTATTGTGCTATTGTCTGTGCTTGGCTAATTTCAACGCAATTAAGCCAGTGTTGGATACAAACGACCTCATCACTCAAAACTAATAAGATTTTAATAATATCTCATTAATAACTCTCATAGCAGTTTTGTGATTCAAAAATCATCTTGGTGTATTCGAAATATGCACTTTTTACATTACGCTAATTCATTAGCATCATAATAATGCTAGTGTTTATACGAATGCTAAGTGTTTAAACCTCAGTTGCCTGGTCTTCTGTCATGTAATTGATGCCAGATGGAGAATTTGTCAGGACAAAATATGGGGCAGTGGCTCTCTGCCAGTGGAAACCGAATGTGTGTCCTGCATAAATTAGCCCACGAGCGTGTCTTGCCATTACAGCAGGTGTCAAGAAAGATGTTTGCATGGGACCAGATCAGAAAAGCAATGTTTAGGGCTCAGAATAATCGCTTTGGTCCAGGACGCTGTCCACTGTCTTTATTTTTCAGGGTTGGAGTGCTGTCGGTTTGGATTTGATGGATAATTGTGTGGGCCTGGAGGAAGAGGAGGGGATGAGGGTGTGATGACAGACCAGCTGTCCGTACACGCTCCTGTTGGTCAGAGAGAAGTGTTTCTACATGCCCAGACACATTCACCTGATACTCACTGTGGCCAGCGTAATTCTTATCACTGTCAATGAAAACAGAGACAATTAAATGAAGAACTACAACTGAAATTACACCACATACCCTTTTAATTACAGATAGATAGATAGATGCCAATAGATACAGACAGACGGATAGACAGACAGACAGACAGATCGATCGATAGATAGATAGACAGACAGACAGATAGATGATAGATAGATAGACATACAGATAGATAGATGGTAGATAGACAGACAGACAGACAGACAGACAGACAGATAGATAGATCGATCGATTGATCGACAGACAGACAGACAGACAGACAGATAGATGATAGATAGATGATAGACAGACAGACAGACAGACAGATGATAGATAGATAGACAGACAGACGGACGGATGGACGGACGGACGGACGGATAGACAGACAGACAGACAGACAGACAGACAGACAGACAGACAGACAGATGATAGATAGATAGATAGATAGACAGACAGACAGACAGACAGACAGATAGATGATAGATAGACAGACAGACAGATGATAGATAGATAGATAGATAGACAGACAGACAGACAGACAGACAGATAGATGATAGACAGACAGACAGACAGACAGATGATAGATAGATAGATAGATAGATAGATAGATAGATAGATAGATAGATAGATAGATAGATAGATAGA
>JAUCMT010000053.1:4141879-4156860 GCA_032357475.1 Enteromius thamalakanensis
ATTATTTTTTTTACTTAAGTAAAGTATAGATACGTAAAAATTTACTTAAGTACAGTAACGAAGTACAAATACTTCGTCACATTCCACCACTGGTTATTACTTACACAAATACTGTACAAACACACACACAGCAGGGTTTGGGTTTAGTATTGGTGACAGAGAATCAAAATAATATGTTGTGTAGAGAGAAAACTGTGTGGTGGGGTGGGGGTTGCCATAGAGAGTGTGTATATTTATTTATGCGTGTGTGTGTGGGCATCTGTTGTGTGTCTCTCCAAAAAGGCAAAAGGCCACACTTACAAAAAAAGAGCAGCAACAACCATTTTTTTGTATATTTTTTTCATGTGAAACAGTAAAATGTTGTTGTCCGAGTTGTTCTTGTTTTTTGGCATGTTGGAATATGAGCTGTAAAGTCCTGCGGCTGCATGTGTTTTCAACTTCACATTTTTCTACTTAACTTCTGGCACTGGGAATTATCATTCTGTCAAACTAAACAGCCCTCCCTTCCCTCTGCCTCTCTCTCTTTCTCATAAACACCACCTCTGTCCTGGAATCTGGCACATTATAAATGTGTTTGTCCTGTGTGGATTGTACATACCGTGTCTGGCAGTTAGCGGTGGGTGGGAATGCTTCGTTCTGTCAGAGTAAATCCTGGACTGTACCGTCCTCACAAAGAAAAACATCTCCAGAATTTAGCCAGGAGGGAAATGCTACATCTGGCAAGGGTCTAGTTATTAGCAGTGTTTGCTAAGGCGAGCAGCATCAGTATTTTTATTAGAGTAAGGGATTTGAAGAATTATCCTGTGCTTGTGTAAATCATTATTTTGCAGTGCACCGGTGACGGAGAACTGGAAGTGTTCTGTGCTGAGATTTTAAGCTATTTAAAAGCTTTATTCCTTCTGAAAGCAAAAGGGTTCATCTATGTGTAAAAGTTTCATGTTTAGTATGTCTGAAAAGGGGCTTCGGTGCATTAAAAAATCATGAGTGCTTTTAAATTACTGTCTGTACTGCATCGCTGAGTGAAAGTTAAATGAGGTTAAGTAATATATTGACTAGGACCATCCTTGTCTAGTTCTGATGTTGCTAATGTTCAAGTGAACTTTCTGAACAGTCTACCTTTTTGTCTTACAGGCTCCCCATATTATGACAACGTCAGGCCACTTTCATATCCAGACTCCGATGCCGTCATCATATGCTTTGACATCAGCCGACCAGAGACCCTGGACAGTGTTCTAAAGAAGGTGAGCATTTTTCCAAACTGTAATAACTAATTTAACACACTTTGTGTGAGTTAAACAAGAGGGGTATTCTTTGATTTATATATACTATTCCTGGAATAGCAGCCATATCAAACCATCAGATGTTAGCATGAGAGTTGGGGTCTTGAAGAAAATCTCTTTCAGCCAATTAGATTCATGTCTGGGTTTGGGGTTTTGAAGAACATTCCATAAACCAATCAAATTATCGGACTGGGACTGGGTTTTGAACAGCATTCACCTCAGCCAATTAGCTTTTAGGACTAGGGTTTGGGTTTTAATCAAAATTTCCATCAAATATTTAAATTCTAGGACTGGGGTGGAGTTTTGAACGAAATTCCTATCAAACAATCGAGGTTGGTCGGTTTTTAACAACGGAGAATCTTGATTGTAGATACCTTTACGTTACGGTTTTTGATGACAATTTTTAAAAAAATGTCTAAACAGCTGACGTTTGGGGCAGAATACGGGTGTGGTGCGCCCAATTTTGGGAGTTTCTTGGGTATCAAACTGTAGGCTTGACCTCTGGTTCCTAATAGTCTAATTGGCTTTTAATGCCTTGCCTGTGATTCAGAGAAATACTTCGACAACTCCTTTGTGATCTGCCCACTCTTTGTTGCATCCCAATAAAGTCTTCCTTTGTTCAATAGGGTTGGATATCTTCTTGTAGACTTTCAGTCTGGGGTCAGGTGTCTGGAATCGCCTGTGGCTCCGTTTCACTCAGTTAGGGTGGGCCCCTGGTTTAATAGTATTATGCTGGCATTTACCAGACCATGTGAGTGGAAGTTCAGCAGGGTGGTTTGTCTTAAAACAGTTGAGATCTAGGTCGTAGAATCTGAAATATGATCAGGCTACACGTGGGTACCAGGTGGAATTATCTAGTGTTGTCTCCTGGGATTTTTGAGGCCCGTGGGAAGTCAGCACAAAATGATCATGGGAACGAGGGAATGTAGGGTGTCTGTTCCTGTGTGAACAATCGTATGACTGTGTTGTACCTGCCTGTCTCCCGCCAGATTAAATCCGGTGATTTAATGCCACACCGACACAAAAAATGCTTTGTTTGGGAAAGACAGGAATGCAGATCACCTGTAGCATTGTTGGGAAGATGCACACACCCTAAAAAGCAGTCATTACAGTGCAAGCTTTATCCTAACAGGAAGCATGCCCCTTACCTGTAACAAGGAAGATTAATGCTCTTGTGCTTGTGAAAAAAAAGGGATGGGATGGAACGTGATATGCTTAGAAAACTGGAACAGAAACACTTGTTCTTGTCTTTTGTCCTCTCTCAGACAGGGATGGATCAAGGCCAGTTGGTTTCATCTTTCCCTTTTGGTTTTGTCTCTTTATCCCACAGTGGAAAGGGGAGATCCAGGAATTCTGTCCCAATACAAAGATGCTGCTCGTCGGATGCAAGTCAGACCTTAGAACGGATCTCACAACTTTAGTGGAGCTGTCCAATCACAGACAGACACCGGTGTCATATGATCAGGTGAGAGGTTCTCATAAAATACTGGTTGGATGCCAGTAAGATACTCAGCTTTGGCTTGATATCTAACACCCATCTTATTACTTTACCAGTAATTACGTTTATCGTCAAGGGAAGTTAGGCAACATTGCAATGGTTTAGGTTACCAATCTAATCCTTGCATTGAATGTCTGAGTGATAAAGAGCAAAATCTTTCTGAGCACAAAGCTAAACTTAATTCTGATGAAACTGCAAGCTGTAATCGCAACACTTAGACCACAAATCGTGATTTAACTGCTAATTGTTGGTCTCGTTTCACGTCTGTCTATAACTCATTATCCTCTCTTTCTCTTTTAGGCTTCGGCAATGGCTAAGCAGATATCGGCACCTTACATCGAATGCTCCGCAGTCCAGTCAGAAAACAGCGTGCGGGACATTTTCCACGTGGCTACGTTGGCTTGCGTAAATAAGAACAACAAAAACATCAAGCGCAACAAATCGGCACGCTCCAACAAGCGCATTTCGCATATGCCTAGTCGACCAGACCTAACTGCCGTAGCAACAGACCTACGCAAAGACAAAGCAAAGAGTTGCACTGTAATGTAATGCGAGGCGCTTGGGGGGGAAAGATTCATTCTGGGAAACGGTGAGGGTGGACTGTGGAAGCAAGAAAGGCCTGGAATTGCCTCCAAACACAAAGCAAAAGTGGAGAGCAGGAGTGTTTGCTTGATGTCCCTGAAGATCTCTCCAGTTTAAGGGGTTCCGATTCTTGTTGCCAGAACTTGACAAGTTTGTGGACGTGAACCCGTTTTACCACCTCTCCTAAACTTATCCACTCAGCAGGAGGATGTCACCACCCTCTCGGCCAATGGGAGACCTTCCTTCCTGCTCCTGGACGTGAAGCTGCTTCCTCTCTGGAGGATTCCTTCTGGAAGCTTCTTCTGCAGGAAAGGAAGGAGGAAGTAGAATCACATAACCATTGAGCCCAGAGTTCCGCTGAGCTTTGGCTCGCAGCTAATTTTAAAAGATGCACGTTTCGGTTGGTATTAACAGTCGCACGGCGGAAAAGCGAGAGGGAAGATTACTTCCAAAATGGCGCAATTTTGGACGAAGACAACTCTCGCTTCTTTCTTTTCAAGCTAAACGAGGATATGAAACGAGAGCGTATCACTGTGGCAACGGATCACTTCCTCCTTCGAACCTACTCGGCCTGTTTCGTTCCTTCTGTAGACCAAGAGCACGAGTTTGTGTGTGTGCGTGGTTTTTTGTTTTCTTATGCTAAGCTCAGCTAAAACTGTCACCATGGATACGCCGCTGGTTTTCTGTAGACCTCCTCATAATCACATTACGGTTCATTAGGATTCAGAAAAAGAAAAACCAAAGAACTGGAAGGTTTTCAAGTCGGATGACTCTATGTTTGAATTTCTGAAGTGCATGATGGATGTGTGTTGAGGGCTTTTGGTGGATCAATGAGAATTTCTTTCATGGTTCTATAAGAACATGCTTGGTTCCGTTTGTATTTATAGACAAGGCATACAGAAGTGCAAATACGACCTTTAAAGAATTGTCCTGACCATTTAGTATTCATTTGCAATTGGTTTATCCCTGAAGGGGCATTCACACCGACAGCCATTTGCTGTGACAAAGCATCTGGAAGTCGTTAATTTGCAATGAGGGTTGGTGATTTGAGGCCAGACTGCAAAGAGTTCAACTTTATGCAAATCTGAAACAATACTTAGGGTGGGACTCTTAAAAAAACATAATGGGCCAAGATGTCTTGCTGTAGCAGTATCAGGTTAACAGCTAAAACACAGTTCACTGTTAGCGTGCTAATTTATGCACAACTGCTAAAATATCATTAATGTGGCATATTTTAGACAAAATCGAGTTCAACTTGCTAAACAACCAGTCGTTTTCGGACAGCTGATCATCCAGACCAAACAACAAATATTAGTAACCAATAGTATAGCGAGTTGGTGACATCCAGCGATTTAATTTGTCATTGTGAATGCTGCATAGGAATAACTATTGTCGCAACAAATAAATGTTTGACACTATTAAAATAGCACAAAACTCACTTTTAATTGTAAATGGTCTGTATCAGTAAAACGTTACATGAGCATTTGTGAAATTTTGTTTAAGCACAATTGTTGAAATAAGGAATAAACAATAAAATTCAAGGTCATATTCAATCTGCACTTCTGTCTGCCATGTCCAGGAAAGTACGTAAAAAAAAAAGGTTCGCGAAAAACATTCTCTCCTCTCTCTACTAAACTATGCAGTCTAAAAAAACATATGTTGCGACTCAGTATATTGCCTTGCAGAGCCATGGGGAGAAGAAATGCGTCTCACCCTTGTAGTGCTAAGAGTTTCACGAAACAAAATCTTCACAAGTTTGAAGCTAGCTGCAAAGCCTCTTTTGCTGCATGTTTGTAGTTGCACTTTTCGTTAAAACTTTCGCAAAACAAGAACTGTTTTTTTTTTTTACATTTGATTTGATTGTTTTTAATGGGTCAGAAAGAAAATTTCGTCAGCCGTGTCGCGAAATTCGTTTTCGCATAGGCAGTATTAAACAGTTTTGGTGTGTGTAAATGTTGAGAAATGTGTAGGTGCTGTTAAAAAACATAAACAAAATGTTTCCTAATGTAGGATGTCTGTAATTTTTTTTAATGCCTTCTGTGTGTTGAGGTCCATGTATGTCTGTTTTTGTTGATGTTGCCATAATATTTATTGAATTATATATTTTTTTCCCTTAAAAATAAATGAAAAAATAAATAGAAAGTCTTTTCTCTTTTCATTTTGCATATATAAATAAAATATCATTTTTGCTATTCATAAAGCCGGCAGATATTTTTCATGCAGTTGAGAGTCATCGTCTCATTCCTAATGACTCATTCCTTATTACATTCTGAGTATGTGTGACTTTGCCTTGGGCGTCGTATCTCTTCCTGTGTGTTCCTCAAATTCATTCATTCGGTCTCGGGTCACTTCCCCCTGCGGAAGGAAGTGACCTTCAGATGACCTTCACCCCGCCCTTTCCGGAGCCTCCATTAATAAACTCCACAGGCCCACAGCTCAGAGCAGTCTGGCTTCATTTGACTCATTTTGAGTTGAAATATGGACATAAATTCGCTCTTCTGATTTTTTTATTGCATGTAAGTCACACAGATGCAAAAATAAGTGCTTTACCTCGTTCTTTATACATTTCTGCAATTCAAAACATTCAGTCTGGCTTTCCCGAGACAAATATGGCATCAAATAGTCTATATGTGAACACTATTCAACTGAATACTGTATAAAAAGCTGTGGTTCAGTTATAGAGATACAACATTGACTAGCTTAAGTCAAGGCCGGATTTTCGCTATTTTCTTCTCACCGTCATCCTTGCAGACTAAACACACACACTTTTTTTATTGTCAAAAGCATCAGGCGATATTTTCAGTTCTGACAGACAGCTATGGCAGAGATAAATCCAGACAATTAAAAACACGCACTGTGGCCCTGATTAATTGCGCGAGTTGTGAAAGTGCTTTGTTGTTACACTGAGACAACGCAGAGTGAAAGTGATTCATTACAGCAGCGTCTGACTGGAACACACATTAATAGTGTTTCCTTTACGCATGATAGCTCATATATCACTCGCAGAAACATGGAATAAATTCACACAAAACATGATGAATGATAACACAGGCCTGTCACATGGCTATTTTTGTGCTATAAACAAAACCAAAACAGTTTTAGTGAAAATCTCTTATGAGGCAGGGAGCAGTGATGTGATTTACGTATTTTCGCATCTTTACACGGTAATGTAAAATCTGCTAAATTAAATGTCTACAATTTATCATTTAAATATATACTTACATTTAAAGGAAAATTATATTTTGTTTAAAAATTATTTTTTATATAAATATATAAAAATATAATACAGTTATATACTATATTATATTTTATATCATTTTATATACACAGAATTATATGATTTTGTCTTTTCATTATATAATTTAATTTCTTATTTTTAAAACTAAATGTTTGCATTAATTCAAATAAAGCTGCAATAAAATATAAATATTATAAGAAAAAAATCCACTTAAAAAACTTTAAAAAAATTTCTAATGAAAATTAGATTTTTTTTCCTTAACAGCTAACTGAAATAAAATAAGTCTTAACCAAATTTAAATTTAAATTAAAATAATTGTTAGGCTAAATAGAAATATAATGTATCATAAAATTACAACTGCACATAAAATAACTAAAACTGAAATGCAAATTTAAAAAGAAAAGATAATGCATTAATAATATTAATCAATACTATAAATAATACTAAAGTAATATTAAGCAATTACTGTAATATACAATTTTTTTTTACCTTTTTTGAAATATAATTTATTAAATAAATATATATTAATTATAAAATATTTTAACAGTGTTTTTTGGTATATACCATGCTACTATACTCTATACTGTACTTACAAGAAAGTACCATGGTACATGTCCAGATTACACTGTAATTCCATGGTATTTTTTTCAAGTCTTTGAATGATTACCATATACATACCTGTAGATGTACTATGATATTGACATATTCCCAGGAATTTCAAGGAATATCATGATATTACTAAGCTACAAGTCCAAAAACATGGTACATGTACCAATAATCATGAGATTACCATGGTACTGTTAATTGGTGTTTGCGTAAAAATCATGCCAAAAACATCTTTTTTCTTCAGAAAATCCAATCCAGTTCTACAGTACATAGTGAATTATAACTTTACACCCTAACATCAAAAACTTACCCACATTTTAGTAGCTTCAGCCAACCTTCCCAGATAAGCTAACCAAGCTACAGTACAATGGTATCTGCGGTAGCTGTTTAGAGTAAGTGTGTATCTCTGGTGGGTGTTTTCTGGTTGACTGGACGCTCTAATGTGTGAAGACGCGGCTGCAGATGGGGGAAATGTCAGAGATGGCGAACGAGGCAGATTCGATAACAAGAACCGTCGATGTGTTGTGTCTGGTCTGGTTTTTTGTTTTCTAACACCTACGAATATTTGACGACACTGAAACTGTCTGCCGGGGGTTTTAATGGCGTGTGTGCTCAGGTACCCGTAAATGTCACCGCCGTTGTTCACACATTTTGCATTAATCGACCAAGGTTACTGTACGTGACAAATGAAATGTCAAGCAATATGTAGCATTCAAAACATCAGATGAATTGCGTTTCAGTCTCGGGGTGAATCCGGAAACTCAAAACCATTTAGCGCTTTGGGAATCCAGCAAAAATAAATCAATACGTTCAGTCTAAACCTCTTTGTACGTGTTTTATTGCTTTTGTGGGGTTAAAGGTCATGCGTGTGTGTGTGTGTGTGTGAAACTGGATAAAGTGAGTTGATATTGAAACATAGTTGTTTGTACAGCTTTTCTGAGACACGTTTGTGGTAACTTCTGTAGAGACGGCTGGGTGAATTCATACGTATCGCTTTAACACCTGTCAGACCTGGAGGAAATTAAATCATGTCCCACGCGCTGGAAACACAAACACCCAAACGCACATACAGCGCTGATAAGACAGCCACTAATTGAAATTCCATTCTTAATGGCCCCTAAGTGCAGATCAGCAATGGGCCGCATGGGTGATTGACTTTTATTGTGCTTTTGTTGTCTGTCTTGACCCGCCTAACCATGAGGCCTTGAGGGAAAGAAGCTAGCAAGACTTCCATGAAATAGCTCAATTTGTCATCTCCAGAAGCTGCTGTGACTTGGGTTTTGATGCAAGATGTTTCATTCGGGCAGTTCTATTATGTTCTGTTGTGGATTTGTTTGCTTTGAGACAAAATTCTTTATGAGAACACTTGCGTTCAGTGTGGGCGCTCCAGTCCAACCAAGTATTAAAATGTGTCTCAAAAAAAAATACATTTTCTCTGGTAATATCTGACAGTTCACATATTATATTCTGAATAGTCTTTTTTTTTTAGAATTGCATGATTTAACCTTAGAATTATGATATAAACACAAATATTTGAATTGCAAGAAGACATTTTTATTTTATTATTGTCTGTCATACTGTAAATGCAATTCTGATAGCAATTGCTAAAACTGTGAGATACAAAGACGAAAATGATCTTGTAATTGCAAGTTTATTTCTAACAATATCATATGGTTTCACTACAAAAACAAAAAAACACTTCATATTCAGTCAAAATATGATTGCAAGTTTGATGAGTTCATATAAAGATTCATAAAAAAAAGGAAACGCCACTAATACGCTCTCGAAAGCTGGTCTGAATGGATTTTTATCATATTCTATAATAGATACATTCAGACGCATTCAACGCATTCAGATTTAATCAGGTATGAGTTGAGCGACTTTCAAAACAATAATTTACGAGGTAATATTTCAGTTAGGATGTTGCCTATGTAGGGAAAATAGGTTTTGAAACAGTGACTCTTCCCAAGGAAGTGTCTTGCAAGTGTTAGAAATGTCACTTCCCATTCTGTGTCCCTGTAACCCAGACCAAACACACACAAGATTCAGGATCAATAGGTGCTGTCTGCACAGCTTTGTTCTGTAAATCCTGAGGCTGAGAGAATCAGTCATGCACAGCTGCAGAATACAGACAGAGAGGAAACAGACAATAGCCCCTGAGTGTGTGTATGTGTGTAGATGTGTGTGATCAAAACCTCTGAACACAAAGCAGAACTGCTACCTGTACAATTAAACATTCACAAAGACGTCTAAAGGCAGATGACGAGCGGTACCGTTTTTTTTTTCTCACGAGTGCATTATGTATTAGTACTGGGAGTAACATCAAAGATGCAAACGGCTGATCCCGCAGCCTCAAAGCTCATCCTGCTCTCTCATACAACATTTAATTAAATGGTTTTCTTTTGAAATGATTGAAGAAAAAACAGTTTGATAACTTTTTGATCTTGGATACTGAAATTAGTTTTTTGTATATACTTCTTTAACAGGAACGTAGGCCTAAGGGCGACACTTCCGGTTTATTAGCCGCTATAGGGATGAGAAGAAAAGCATAGTGGAGTAAAAGGTAAAACGGTTGGGATTACAAACCATTGTGTTCATAATTAAAATAATACATTAAAATATGTTTTAAAATGTGGCAAGATGCACCAATTTGCAATATCAAGCTTAAATAATCTTAAACCAGCTAAGGAGCAGCTTAAACTAACTAAGAACCAGATAAATCAGCTAAGGTCCAACTTAAACCAGCTAAGAATCAGCTTAAATCAGCAAAAGACCAGCTTAAACCAGCTAAGCACCATCTTAAACCAGCAAAAGACCAGCTTAAACTAGCTAAGGTCCAGCGTAACCAGATAAGAACCAGTGTAAACCAGCTAAGGAGCAGCTTAAACTAACTAGGAACCAGTTTAAACCAGAATAGGTCCAACTTAAACCAGCTAAGAACAAGCTTAAAGTAACTAAGAACCAGTTTAAACCAGCTACGGTCCAACTCAAACCAGCTAAGAACCAGCTTAAATCAGCGAAAGACCAGCTTATACCAGCTAAGCACCATCTTAAACCGGCAAAAGACCAGCTTAAACCAGTTAAGCACCATCTTAAACCAGCAAAAGACCAGCTTATACCAGCTAAGGTCCAGCGTAACCAGATAAGAACCAGTTTAAACCAGCTAAGGACAAGCTTACACCATCCAAGATCCAACTTAAACTAGCTAAGGTCCAGTGTAAACCAGCTAAGAACCAGTTTAAACCAGCTAAGGACCAGGTTATACCAGCCAATGTCCAAAAAGTGTAGTTTAAACCCGCTCAAACCTGCCTCCCAGCTTCAAAACCTACCTAAAGTTCTTGAACTTAAAGCACGTGTGAGAATTAACGGAAAGAGACTTTCCTTCAGAGTCACATCGAGATTTATTTTGAGTTAATGACTAACCGGCTGACTCCATGATTCCTTCCATGAGTCATTGCTTGTGTTTATGTATCCCTGACTGAAGACAACACCTTATTTCATGCTGGTAAACACACACTGTAGATTACAGAGGATGAAGGCGGCCATCATTAGCTCACACACTATGGTAAAAGTTCTCTCAGCGGGCAGTCACTTGACCATATGCTGAAGCCTCTGCCTTTTGCTCTGGCCACACACACATTCACTCTCACTCTTCATCCCTGCCATCTGCTCTGCTCTTTGGCCTCTGTGTGTGAGAGATGTCCACATGTAGGAGGTTGATACACACCTGTCCCGCTACTGTAAGCATTAGCATTGACTCGAACCAATCATACTCCTCAATGAATTATTTCATTTCCTTCCGATTGATTATTTTGTCATTTTAATAAGCAGTATATTAATATGCTTCGAATGTGCATCCAGAAAGCACAGCATTTGAGTGTGTGTGTGTGTGTGTGTGTGTGTGTGGTCTCCATCTTAAAGGTCATGCTAATTTGGTTAAGTGTGAGTTGAAACATGTCTTTCTGTTTGCTGATTAAGAAAAAAAATATATATATATTTTTAAATATGGTAGAAATATTTTTACAGCCCAAAATAATTTAATCATAATTTATTCATTACACGTGGATTTATTTCATATAAAATATATAAAAATAATTATATTTTACTCACAGGAAACTGTTAAGTGTTATTAGGTTTTGGCACTGCAATATTATTTTTGTAATTATTCATATATGTATATTTACATCTAATACAAAAGTATTATTGTAATTTTAAAAAATCTACTTTTATGTAAAATTGTATTTTACTATAATTGTATATAATTAAATGTGCCACTGAATCTTTATATTTTATTTAATTTCAGCTTTATTTAATTTAATGAAAATTATTTTTTATATTGGATACAACACTGAATTATTACCATAATGTCAAAACATAATTCTAATCATATTTTCTATAAAATAAAAATATAATAAATATATAAAATATATTTTATAAAAGCATTCTACATGCTACATCCTAGTAGTATTTGTTGTAATTAATGTAGTATAGCTTATTGGAATATATATTTAATAATAATAATAAAAAAATATATAAAATAATCTCTCTCCATATATATATATATAGATGTACAGTATATATATTTAAAAAACACACACACAAGTATATTAGTGCTGTCAAGTGATTAATTGTATCCGAAATAAGTTTTTGTTTACATAATACATAATATATGTATGTGTAATGTGTATATTTATTATTTGTATAAAAATACACACACATACAGTATATATTTTGAAAATGTTTACATATACATTTATATTCTTATTTTATAATATATATATATATATAGTCATATAGGTCTATAATAATAATAATAATAATAATAATAATATATATTTATATATAAAACGTATATTTCGGATGTGATTAATCGCTTGACAACACTAATACACACACACTTTTTTTTTATTTATTTTTTTTATTTTACTGCTTTTAATTAATGCATTACATTTTATTTAAATTTATATTTAGTTTATTTAATTCACCATAATACATCCATTAGTTTTTAATTTAGGGTTGAAATGTGCTTAATGGCCATAAAAATAATCTTAATGGTCTCTTTTTTAAATTTAAATTCCTCTTTTTAATTGAGACTTTCTGCTGAAATGATGCATGTTTTTCCTGCACCCCAGTGAGGAGTGATGGGCCAAAATACAGCGACAGAGAAAAAGCTCGACTGAGACGCACTCGGGTCATTATCAGTCCATCAGCCAGCTGTCTCCAACAATATTCAGCACATTCACCTTCTCTGCGTCTGTCTGTCGACCCACCTGTCTGCCTGCTGCAGACGAGCCCGTCTCTCCCCCGCTAATGAATAGGTCCAGTCCAATAATGGACTCTTTAGAAAACGCTGTCAGTGTGAAGAGCTGTTTGGGTGTGCTCATGTGACCCTGTAGGACACGGAAAAGGAGCCCCCATGTATCCGAAGAGTGCTTCCACATTTAATCCATTCATTAAGCACCGAATGGTGTAATTATGCTGCGTGTTAACCACGGATGAAGATCAGACTTTGTGTGTGTGTGTGTGTGTGTGTGTGTGTGTGAGAGAGAGAGAGAGAGAGAGAGACGTTTGTTTCTGCTGCTGTGCGGGAAACAAAACAGACGGTCATGAATATATAATAATGTTTATTGTTATTAAAAGATCAGGCTTACAAGGGAAATGTCTGCGGAGAGGAATATTTCAAGACAAACATTCCAACTTTTCAAGATTCAGGAAGGAATTTTGCGAAGAACCGACCGATAACGGTGTTTATTTGCGCATGCATTGTTCAGCACTAAAGGAATTATGCAAATCAGAGTTGGAATAACGGAAAAAGGATGATTTTTTTTTTGCAGGGCAATTTGTGATCACAGTGCCATTCTGGAGTGCTTTAGAAATTAAAGTGTGGGTGAATAAGAGAATAGGACGCAGAAATTTGCATTGAAGTATTGTAAATATATGGAGATGGCAAAAAAAACAATCTGTGGTAAATCAGTCGACTTTGGTGATGCGTATATTTAACAAAAATATGTATATTTTTTGTTTTAGTTAACAAGAATATGGCTGAATTATCATTACAGTAATGTAAAAACATATTGTCATTATTGTCATATAAAAACTAGACCTATAAAAATATATAAAAGTATTGAAATACTTTATTTTAATAAATTAAATAAAAAAATAATAATAATGTGAATTTTGCTAAATAAATAAATAAAATAAACTGACTATTTGCGACTAATTTAAAAAATCTTAACAGTCTAAAATGTTTTAAAACTTATTTCTTCATACAAGTACAATTAGTTTTTTTTATTAAATAAATAAATCCTAGCACCTGATTCTAAAAAAAAATCTTTGTTAGACTTAAAGTCTTTTATTTTGAAAATGTTTTGTGTTTCCTTTTTGTTTTTAATCAGCCAAGCTTATGCATGTTGCCCTCAGTTTTGGCTTGTTTTTTGATGTGTGCTAAATGTGTGATTTCCCAACCTGATCTCACGGCAATTCGTACGTATTTTACGAGGTGGCTAATTCGTACAAATTTGTACCACCTCACTCGTACGAATTCATACGACTTATTCTAAGTCGTCTGTATTTACGAGATGGCAATTCGTATGAATTTGTACGAATGACCTAAACATAACCCCGCCCCTAAACCTACCCATCACGTGATTTTAGACAAATTGTACAAAGTCGTACGAGTGAGGTCATACAAATTAGTACGAATTGGCACAAATTTGGCACCTCTTACGAATTTGTACGAATTGCTCGTGAGACTGTGTACTGCATACTCCACCAAAAAATTAGAATTAATCATTTACCCCAATGTCGTTCGAAACCCATAAAAGCTTCATTCAAATTACACTGCCCAGGTCCAAAAACATTGTCAAAATACTCCATCTGCCATCATGGTTCAACTGTAATGATATGAAGTGTCAAGAATACTTTTGTACACAAAGAAAATAAAAAAAACACTTTATTCAGTAAGTAATTAATGTCAACTATTTCATTTTGGGCTGTAGAGTGAGTTTTTGTTGCATTTACACCATTTACAGTACTTAACTATCCCATGAGGCTGTGGCAAGAGGTCAGGGAATAACAGTTAATCAATGCAGCACTATTGATCACCTGATCACATCAACATGGCGGAATGTAGTACACCCATATTTTATTCATACTATTAATACTACAAGGAACAGACAGTTTGTGAAGTTCAAATTCAACTGTAGTACCTATTTAGACAGTTAACAATTTCTAACGCACCATTGATTTTTCACTGTATAATGACATGAATATGAACATGACATACTGTAACACACATGGCCCAATATATTTAAATAGTTTTGCGCAAATCCGTCCCGGCATCATTCAAATATAAATCATCTTTATAGGTTAATCAAATTTGGAAAAGTTATGGTTTGGAACACATTTTGTTTAAAAATTGTTACATACTACAGCTTTAAATATTTAATTAAAATATAACTATAAATACTTAACCCATTTATTGTGGCTTTTATTGTAAAATTCTGACTTTGTTTTAGATAAAAGGTTGCAATAACCTTTTCTAGTCTTTATTCAGTGGAGGAAACAGGCTTCCATAGAATAATACATATATATATATATATATATATATATATATATATAAAATCAAAATTTGCATATATCTCAGCCCAGCTACTTTAAACAGTTTGATCCTATTTTAGTGTTACTATTATGCATAAAAACCACTGATCTATATATAATGACTGGATCGCTCATTGCGTTCTAAACTGCCGTCAGCCAGTGAAGCCACCGGAAGTGT